>PVIA01014226.1:0-28095 GCA_004024845.1 Tonatia bakeri
AGACCAATAAATCTGGCTTCTGGGATATCAGTCTTGACCTTCTCAACTACAAAGGAACACTTCTAGAGAAAGTTGCACAGCTTTGTATGCAACTCGTGGTAAGAGATATACAGGGTCCAGCAGAAGTAATACCTGCTTGAGTGTGATTAGTAGAATAATAATGAGTATAATAATTTATAGTTTTAATTTGAGCCTTTCCGCTAAAATGATCTGTGGTATGCTTGAGAGTGATATTGTTATATTATAGAATTACATGCTTATGATTTTGTAATAAAAAGGAAGGGCATTATGCCAGACTCTGTATTTTACTTCACTACCTGGTATACGATGTATATAAAATGTTTGTATCAAGTTTTCACATAGCCCCGCCCTGCCCACCCACCCAGCCCTGCACCAGACCCATACCAGCAAGGAGAGCGCCTGGTGCTCCAAGGGCGCTATGTGTGGACAGTGGAGGATTTCACCTGGAGAGGGGTCAGAGGAAGAGCACCCTTCCAGGCGGTTCGCAGACACAGCCACCCATGGTTGCCAAGCTTCTACTCCAGTCCCGTGGAGGGATTGCTTTGAGTGAAAAGAACGCTCTGAGATGCCCACTGAGCATATATGTCAAGCCCACAGAGGCTGGAATTTGAGTGAGCTGAGGGTGCTCCCCCTGCTGATGGCATCAACGGAAGAGCCACAGTGCGCCACGCATCACGGCACATGCGGAGCTAGCAGTCACCGCACGCCGTCCATCACCAGACCATTGTGGAGCTCTCTCCCCTCACTGACACCTGAGAAACAAGTTTCCTTGGGTGTTAAAAACTCCAGACTCCATTGTAGCAGAACAGAAAAAAAAATAAAACACAGAACTTCTAAAAACTCACACACTTTTTTAAGTTTCAGCAAAACACCTTCTTTAAAAAAAATAATATACTATCTATGTTCTGTTGAGGGTGATGAAGAAATAACTCCAGAGGAGATCAGTTATTCAGTGCGATAGTTTTCTCAAGTTTCCATTGGGGAACTTCTTCTAATGTTTAACATTACAAACTATTTGAGATAAAATTTCAAAAAACTGACAACTTCACTGTGCCGTTTGGTGTTTGTGTCACCGTTGAGTGATCCTGTAACCGCATCCGGTTATCTCCTGGGAGAAGTGAACTCACTCTCTGCTCTGAAAGTGCTTGTTTTCAGCCTCAGCCCTTCCTTTCTTCCAAAGAATTGGTTAGTTACCATCTCCACATCTGAATGGCATGAAGGTGGCAAATGTGGAAAAACACCAGAGTCTGAAGATGCAACCAAATTGGAAATATTCTGAATCCTCTCCTGCCCGCTGTCCACACACGATTTTCGTCTGGCAGTAATTATTTGCAATGTTAGCTCGCAAGATCACGCATGGAGAGGCCGGGGCGAGGCGGGATTCCATCCCGGCACATGTGCCAGGGGATTCCATGTGCAACGCTCCACCACGTGCTCAGAGTGTGTCAGCCACCGTTTTTACACACACAGACTCTTGTGCACATGGAATATCTGCATTGTGGGTAAATGAGTGTTTCCATGGGAACTTGACTTTCATATTTCCCAGGCTCTTATCCCCCCACCATTTTCTGCTTTTCTAAAAAAGAAGCATCTAATCTACCAGTTTCATCCTTAGTACTGAAACTAACATAAGTTTTTCATTTACTGCCCCGAGTGTTTACATAAGATTTTTTTTACTGTTTTTGATGTTTTACTGTTTTGCTATTTTTGATGAGTCCCTATCACGCATGAGCACCTGGAAAAGGGGCCCTGTTCTGTCTCCCCAGACACTGTTAGTGGTGGCACCCGTTTTCCTGGGTAGAACGTAAAAGGTAAAAGTGGGGCGTGAAGGAACTGAATCCCTTTGAAACTCAACTGCAAAGCTGAATTTCAAAAATTGATCATTTACCCTACCACCCAGGCACTGAGAAATAAAAAGCCTTCTGACCCAAATATTATCTTCTTAGAAAAGGATGATTTCAAAGGACAATACATTTACGTGAAACAAAAAACACCTAGATGCCGAAAGCTGTCACGACCGCTCAGTTACCTGAAGCAGTGCCAGCCAATGGAGGCACACCCTGACATATGTCACATACCCATGTGGCTTTAAGTTTACCAGTAGCCCCATTAAAACAAGCAACCTGTGAAACTAATGTGGATAATATATTTTATTGAGTCCACTGCATTCAAAATGCCATCTCCACAAGTAACCAATATGAAAAATGTGCTGAAACATTTACTTCTTTTTCCATCATCAGTTTGGAAATCCAGCATGCCCAAACTTACGGGACATGCCAATCGGGCCTGCATTCCAGGGCTCATCCCTGCGTGTGGCCTCTGCACGCAGCAGCTCTCCAACCCCTCCCGTGGCTGGGAGCTTTGCTGAGTGGAGACAGAAGTGGAAGCGGCCGCAGTCACGGGCAGTCGTTCTGAGCAAGGGCCCAGAGCACATTTCTATTCCAGAGGTTAATCCAAACTGTGGAAGCGAGTCTGCCATGTTTTCCCAGTGAGGAGAAGAGGCCCAGGTCCTCATCTGGCAGAAGGCCCCAGTTCCGAGGCCTCCAGTGACGTGTAGGAAGGATTTCTCTGCCAAATTAAAAGGAGGCTGATTGTTCTTAGTATCAAGGGACTGCGTGGCAGCTTACCACTTGAAAAAACATCTCTTTCATGTCCCTCCCGGAAGAGCTGATGGTGGCTTCCCAGCTTGTCATCCTCCTAGGAGTCTTTATCAGGTGCTAACCATGCAGGTGAGGCCACCGGCCCTGCTCACCTGGTCCCTCAGAGGAAAAGGGTATCTTCCCAGTTTATCAGTCTCTTCCAGACATTCTGTTTGCTGTTCTGTGAGGGGCCCACTTGTTATTACGGCTTCATTCACCTGATTTCTGAGATTACCATTTTCGGTGTCACCTAGACTAAAACCTCTTGTCACGGCCACTCACCATCTGCCCAGGCACCCAAGTGCCTGGATCCAATTCACCTTCAGGTCACAGTCCTTTGACCTTTGAATTGTCCTTTGAATCTACCCTTTCCCATCTACCTGCCACTGTCCTGTTTTATACTTCCTGCCTGCTGGCCTAGATCACTGAACCAAACTTCTAACTGGCCCACTCTCTCAATGTCCCTCCCCTTGCGTCCCAGTTCCTCCTCCACACCGCTGCCAGGGTGAGCTTTCTAAAGTATAGACCAAATCAGGTCACTCTTCCAGTTTCAAGACTTTTGTTGACCCCTCATTGTCCACATAGTGGATTTCCACTTTTTTATAAGCACAACCCCAAATGCTTTCAATGAGATGTCTCTAGAGGCCCCAGGATATAAGACAGATAACCACTGACTACTCTGGGGACATAGAGACAGAAGCAGAGACAGAGGCCTCAAAACCTGCCCCAACATCCTCCAGCCCCACCCTCTACGGGCCCCTGGCAGCTGCAAGGAATCCTGGGACTCTCTGGGACAGCCAGAACTGCGCTCCTCAGTGGGAAGCCTGTGTTCCTCAGGCCCAATGGAAGCTGGGTCCAGCCCCACCTCCTGGCATCCATCTTTCCCCAGAACAGCTCTCCTCCCACTCTCCTCTCTCCCCAGGGTTCAGGCTTGGTCCTCTGCCCCTCTGACGCCACAGTGTGGACGTCATGCTTACCTACTTCCATTCTCGGATGTGCTCCCCACCTGCACTGCCCCCAGTGCTGCTTCTCTGTGACACAGTGGCCAGACCCACATTTGGGTGAGCAAAATGTTTCACCAAGTTTTAACCTAGATGTAAGTAAGACCCTCAGGTAACAGCACAACTCAGTTCACGGCCGGGCAGTTCTTAACCTAAAGTTAAATGATCTCATTTCAAATTTGACTTAATTTTCTTAAGTTGCCTTCTTACAAAAATTACAAAATCACAAAATAACTTCTCTAACAGTGGTGTGTGAATGGTACTCAATGGCAGAAACAACTTATCCTCAGCTATAAAGGAGCCGCAGACTGCCCAGGAGGTCCCACCAGGCAGAGGGGGCCCCCGGAGAGGGCTCAGTGGCTCTGTGCTACCCCCCGTCCCCATTCAGGGACATGACCACCATGACTCTCTGGTGCACATTTGGTCATCCTTTCCTTAAAAGCACGTCATCTTAGGCAGCTCGCACTGCTGTAACAAAACTCCATGGGCTGGGTGGCTTAAACAACAGATACTTATTTCTTACAGCCTGGAGACCAGGAAGTCCAAGATCAAGGTGCAGTCACATTCAGTTCCAGCGAGGGCCCGCTGACTGGCTTAGAGACAGCCACCTTCTCATGGCAGAGAGAGGAATCTCTGGTCCCTTCTTCCTATATGGACACAAAGCCCATCGTGACTTCATCTAAATCTAATTACCTATCAAAGCCCCCACCTCCAAATGTCAACATATGGAGGGTAAGGTTTCAACATGTGAACTTGGCAGGGAACAAACATCCAATCCATAACATACATGTCAATTCAAAGTGTGTCCCTGAGAGTCATGGAAAAAAAAAGTGAATTTGAAGTCAACACTCCTGCCATTGACCCAGTGACCTTATAGGAGATCAGTTAATGTGGCCAGTCTCAGATTTGTCCTAAGGAAACATCATCAATTCTACTGGTCCTGTCTAGCTGGGGTTACAGTGAACCCCCAAGGACGGATGAGTGAAGAGGACTCATTTTTCTTCTTTAAGGAGTGACCCTTTTTGGAGAATGTCATCCAGAACTGTTTCCTCATTGCACGCCAGAGGGAAGCAGCGACTTAGCCAAGAACCAGTGGAGGACGTGACAGAGTGTGGGGATCAGCCCTCCTGGGCACGCTAGCTACCCTTCACCTCAGCAGTTATAGGGTTGCCTTCAGGCCATTCTTCTTTTCATAAGCTAGGAATCTGCACAAACTGTTGTAAATTCTTCAATCTTACAATTGTTAACTGAAGTCCAGCGGAACATCAAAATACTATTTATTAAACACATTAAGCTGCTGAGCTCCTGACACATGGTTTCATCTGGCTCTTCAGACAGCCCTGCGTTCCGAGTTCCCTGAACTTGAGGGTCAGGACGGGTAGATCATGTGCCCAAGACCACACAGGTGGAGAAGGACGAAGGAGATTCAAATCTAAGGCTTTTCCCATTAGCCCAGGGTGCCTCAGCAAGGAAATAAATAACCCCACAAAACTGGATAACAGGACAAAAAACAATAAATATGGTTTCAGCCTGGAGTTCGCTGGTGCTGTTTCAGAATATCGTGCACATTCTATTCCTATTTTTATGAAATCAGCAATTGCCATTAGAGGGGGGGAAGGAACTAGTCTATTTCCTGCTCTAAAGTTTAAAAAAGTAAACAAACCATGATATGTAGTTTAAAAACGTCAAAAGTGTGGAACGTTGTGTTAATGTGCATCCACAGCCACTTAATTTGCATGCTCTGCAGAAGTGCACAGAGGTAGGGTGGGTGACCCGAAGGTCACCTAAGGATTACTCCTCACCCACCCCTCCCCACCAAAGCACCTGGTCCTTTACTCCACCTTCCTTCTGGATGTGATGCCTCCACCCAGATTCTTTCAGAAGCCTGCTATTTTAAGGTGTACAGATGCAAGATCAAGTTCCTGCCTGAAATACTGGTGGCGGTTCATTAAGCACCCTCAGCCTTAAAGTTCACCACTGATTTCCTACACAGTCCCCCTATCCCCTGAGCCCTCTCTCAGCCTCCTGACCCCTGCTCCCCTGAGGGGCTCTAGGGAGGCGGGAGTGGGTGACGCCCCAGGAGCATTGTGAAGTGGACCCGCGTCACAAGCGCCCCAACGCTCACCCCCGACTCCGAGGACAGAGCGGGTCTCGGCAGCGCCCCCTGGAGGCCCCGGCATCCTGGTTCAGAGGCTGGGCGAGCGGGGAGGGAGCATGGAGGGCATGGGCCAATTCTCCGTACGGCCCTACCCGGACCTCTGGGAGCCCCCGCGAATCAGCAAAGAGCGAGTGTCCTCCGCACGGCTGCGCGGGCCCAGGCACCAGACTCAGCCAGCGCGGAGCTCCTGGGCTGGGTCTCCAGACGAGGGGAGCGAGACTGCGGCTCCCTGGCCTCCCCAACGCGGCTCGCCCACCCCACGGCCTCGCCGACACCGGTCCCGGGACTCATCGAGGGAAAGTCGCAGCCTGAGCGATGTGGCCAGGAGGCCCCTGGACCGCGCCGGGAAGCACAGGTCCCGCAGCTGGCGCGTTAAAGACGCATGGCGGGAGCCAAGGACCCAGCCCCAATCCATGCGGGGAAGCCAGCACAGTACGACCTGGCCTCATCAGGCCCAGCTCTGCCAGCACTACCCTCCAGCCCGGGGAGATTCTCCCCCACCGGTCCCCGAGGGAGCTTACACTCCCCTAGGTGGAACTTTCGGGGCAGAAAAGCGGCCGAGTGGAGATTCTTGGGCAGTGCCGCTCTACAGAGGTCTAGACCTCTGGTCCCTTTCATCGGTTCCTTCGGAGAAGTCTTCTGCGCCCTCCCAAGAGTTCAGGACACTGTCCGCTTGTGTGTACACCCCGAAGAGGGACAGCATTGACCGTATGGGGTCATTAACCAGCCAGCACTCCCAGCCCTCCATCTCCAGCAAGGAGATGAAGAGCCAGCACACCCAGATACTCCAGAACACGCTGGAAGAGGCGGTCGTGTCTTCCAGGGACCAGAAGATTGTGGCCCTGGTGCTGATCCGGCTCAAGAAGGCGCAGAGGATGCGGGAGCTGCAGCAGCAGGCGGCGGTGGCCTGGGAGGAGCTCAAGCGCTCGGACCAGAAGGTCCAGATGACCCTGGAGAGGGAGCGCAAGCTGCTCCTGCGGCAGAGCCGGGCCCAGTGGCAGCTGGAGAAGGAACAGCGCAAGTCTCACTCCAGCGGGGAGCAGCGCGTCTCACGCCTGCGGGACAGCCAAGCCAAGAGCACGGTCCAGCAGGAGAACCAGGGGAAGGCGCCATTGGAGAACAGAGAGACCCAGCGCCAGGACAAGCTGGAGAGGGCCCGCCCCGAGGGCAAGGTCGCCAAGCAAGGCCAGGTGCAGGGCCCCCGGGAGCAAGAGAAAACGCTGCAGGACCAGCGGGCGCAGGACAGCCTGGAGGTGAAGAGGCTGGAGCAGGCCGGTGGCAAGAAGCAGCTGCCCACCACCGACGACCAGAAGAAGGTCCGGGAAGCCAATCTCAGCTCCCTGGTCAATTACCAGGCCCGGAAGGTGCTCATGGACTGCCAGGCCAAGGCTGAGGAGCTCCTGCGGAAGCTGTCCCTGGAACAAAGTTCCCAGCGGTCCCCAGAGATCCACCAGGGCCTGATTAAAGAGCGTCACCGAGAGCTGAGGGACAAGGCCCGGAGGGATGAGGAGCAGTACCAGCAGGTCAAGTTGCGCTCCAAAGAGCTGGAGGAGCAGAGGAAAGTGCGCAAGCAGCTGCTTGTGGAGCTGGCGAACCAGAGGATCCAGCAGGCCAGGAGCCACGCGCACAAGAACGTCAGCGACAAGGCGCAGCACCTGCGGGAGCTCAACCTCCTGCGGGAGAAGAACCACCACATCCTAAAGCTGAAAGCCGAGAAGGAGGAGAA
This sequence comes from Tonatia bakeri, assembly GCA_004024845.1. NCBI lineage: Eukaryota > Metazoa > Chordata > Mammalia > Chiroptera > Phyllostomidae > Tonatia > Tonatia bakeri. The sequence continues at coordinate 7,546 of PVIA01014226.1, forward strand.
GTGCCACATCGAGGGCATCAAGGAAGCCATCAGGAAAAAGGAGGAGAGGATGGCGCAGATCTCCCGAGAGAGAGAGGCCACCTTCGAGGAATTCCAAAAGATCTCCAGGACCTCCAGAAGGGACAACAGCGCCTTGGGTCACGCAGCGGGGAAGACCCAGCTCCTGGCTGGCCAGCACCGAGGGGGCTACTGGGAACCTGGCGGCAAAATAGCTTACAGTCCGGGCAGCTAGGATGTGGCGCTGTGATGCATTTTATAATCTGATAAGTGAGCGTTGATTTTTAAAAGTATATAAAATAGCTGCAATTTCCTCTCACGAACTCGTTTGTGGATTCATTTGGATAGCTGAGAATCTTGGGAATAGAAGTTTGGGGATTTTAAGAAAATCACTTGCCTTTGTGAATTTTGACTTAAATAGAATGTATTCATTGAGCTCTCATGTAATCTTAGAAGCCCACATCCGGCACAGCGGGGGGGGCACCAGAGAAAGATTATAGGAGGGAACTACTTCTGTGCCTGCCACTTCCCCTCCCAGAACTTAGGAAAGGGTGAAGCGTGAAGAACCCACCCTAAAAATCCCCAAGGTGGGTGGGGGTAGAATTTTTTTTAAAAGGGTGTTGCAGGGGGTGGGGAGTCAGGGGAGCTTCTGTAAACAAGCAGATCGGGGAACCCTGCATACTGCATCCCATCCTGGGGAGTGTACAGTGCACACAAAATTTCCAAGGCTCCAAAAAGGCCTGCAGTGAAGAAATTAATGTGTTCAAGCTAGTGTTTTCCACAAGTGAGACCCTTCTTTTTTCTCAGATCATTCCATGGAGTGGGCGTTCTGTGACATGTTTCTGGATATGGCTCCCTATAGTTCCTTCCAGACTGGGAGCTTCTTTGGTCTTCCCTCGGCACGTGGACAGAAAATGTTTACAATTCCTTTGGTACCTCCACTTCACAGCTCTCCCCCAGCCACGCTACCCGAGAGCTCGCTGCCATCTTTTCCTCTGATTTTGTTCCCCCTTTTGGTCAGTACTATCCGGTCTCTTTGGACAGAAATCTATCGGAATCCTTCTCGTCCCCCCTCTTTCTCCTCTGTTTCTTTTCCTCGAGGTATATTATTGTCATTCCATCCGCCCACACTGTGCCTAATTAACCTAACCAGCTCTGAATGAATGACTGAGCATGCACGACTCAGATCGCTGAGGTACTAGAGTAAGAAGCCAGAAGCCAAGTAGAATTTAACCCACTACATCTTGACGTCTCCATCAAAAAATTTTAGAAGCTTTCTTTTAGAGTCCCTCATGCAACACTTATCTTCAAAAGAGAGAGAAATAGAGTAAGTCCCACTGGAAGATTTTTGTCGTATTAATATTTTTGAAATGACATGAAACATAACCTTGCTCAGAGGTCAGTGTGAGAGTCCCACAGTCTCACATTTATTTTTTTATTAAGTTGAGTGGGGTGGCATTTGTTAATAAGATTATATAGGTTTCAAGTGTACATCTCTATGATATATGATCCATATATTGCATTGTGTGCCCACCACCCAAAGTCAAATCATCCTCCTTCACCATCTCTTTGGCCCCATTTACCCGACCCCCACCCCCACACCCACTACCCTCCACCCCCTTTCCTCCGGGGACCACCATACAGTTGTCTGTGACTATGAGTTTCAGTTTCGTGTCCCACATATGAGTGACATCATATGGATCTTAGCTTTTTCTGACTGACTGACTTCACTTAGCATAATATTCTCGAGGTCTTTCCATGATGTCACAATCAGCAGTGTTATATCTTTTCTTACAGCTGAGTAGTATCCATCATGTATATGGACCACACCTTCTTTCTCCAGTCCTCTATCGAAGGACACTTTGCTTATGTCCAGATCTGGGCCACCATGAATAGGGCTGTAATGAGCATAGGGGTACATGTATCTTTACAAGTAAATGTTTTCAAGTTTTTTGGGTAGACACCCAGAAGAGGGATTGCTGGGTCATATGGCAGCTAACTCTATGAATTTTTTGAGGAACTGCCACCCTGCTTTCCATAGTGTCTGTCCCAGTTTACATTCCCGCCAGCAGTGACTGGGAGGGTTCCTTTTTCTCTATCACCTCTGCAACACTCGTTACTACCTGTCCTATTGGTAATAGCCATTCTGACAGGTGCAAGGTGGTATCTCGTTGGAGGTGTGATTTGCATTTCCCTGATAGCTAGTGCAGTTGAGCATCCTGTCACACGCCTGTTGGCCAGAAGTGCCTGCTCAGATCCTCGGCCCATTTTTAATGGGATTGTTCGTTGTTTGGTGTTGAGTTGTATGAGTTCTTTACATATTTTGGATATTAATCACTTGTCAGAGCCGTTGTTTGCAAATATCATCTCCCATTCAGTTGGTGGCCTTTTGTTTTGGTGATGGTTTCTTTTGCTGTGTAGAAACTTTTTAGTTCAATATAGTTCCATTCATTTATTTTTGCCTATACTTCCCTCAACTTTGGGGTCAAATTCATAAAGTCTTCTCTAAGAGCAAGGTCCAAAAGTCTAGTATCTATGTTTTCTTCTCTGTAACTTATGGTTTCAGATCTTAAATCCATTTTGGTCCATTTTGAATTAGTTTTTATACAGGGGGACAAACTATGGTCGAGTTTCATTCTTTTGCACGTGGCTTTCCATTTTTCTCAGCACCATTTATTGAAGAGACTTTCTTTTCCCCATGGTGTGTTTTTGGTTCCTTTGTCAAAAATTATTTGCATGTATACGTATGGGTTTATTTCTGGTCCAATTCTGTTGTATTGGTGTGTGTGTGTGTGTGTGTGTGTGTGTGTGTGTGTATTTCTGCCAATACCATGCTGTTTTGATTATCATCACTCTGTACTATAATTTGAAGTCAGGCAATGTGACACCTCCAGCTTTGTTCATGTGGGGGTGTGCTTTTAAAATCTTTGTGTACTGAAAGAAAAAAGCAAAATTTAAATATATTTGGAACCAGACAATAATGAAAATACAATGTACCAAGGTTTACAGCATGCAGGGAGAAAGATAATGACATAAATGCAGACTGAAATGCTTATTAGTATGAGAAGATGAAAATTAATGAGCTCGTCACACAACTTAACAAATTAGAAAAAGAACAACAGAATAAATTTAAAGATAAGTGTAAGTGCAGAAATTAATCAAATAGAGAACAAAGATGTAATTAATGTGATTAACAAAAAATTAAACTTGCTTCTTTGAAAGCATGAATAAAATTGGCAAGCTTCTAGCAGAGTTTGAGAGAGCTATGCCAATAATATTGAAAATAAGGGGACACAATGAGAGGTGCAGCTGAGACTAAAAAGATAAGGGTGTATAAAAAATCGTAAGCCAAAGAATGCATAAAGATGCATTAACTTAGAAGAAATTAACATATTTCCTTAAAATAACCAACTCAAAAAGAAATAAAAAGTCCAAATAGCTCATAACCCTTAAAATAAATGAATCAATTGTTTAACTTTCCTACAAAAAAATCACCAGATGATTTTACAAGTAAATTCTACTAAACATATTCTAATCTTATGCAAATCATTTGAGGAAAAAAAAGAATACTTCTCAGTTTATTCTGAGTCCAGTATACCTTTGATACTAAAACTCGAAAAAAGTAGTAAAGAAAAATTATAGGGAAGTCTCATCCATGAACATAAAGGCAGTAATCACACACAAGTATTAGCAAAATGAATCCTGCACTTTATGACAAAACACAGCACACCATGACTAAGCTGGGTTTATTCCAGGAATATAAGGCTTAACTTCAGAAAATCTGTAATTATCATTCACTATATTAGCATATTAGAAGAACAAAACAATATGGTTATTTCAATAGATGATTAAAACACATTTGATGAAATTCAAAATACCCATTTATAATTTAAAAACAATTAAACTTACTCAGAATAGAAAGGGACTTCCTTAATCTGATAAGGGGAGTCTACCAAAAACCCACAGCAAACATTATTTTTAATAATGAAACAGAGAAGCCTTTTAAAACCAAGAAGAAAAAGAAAAAAGGTACAAGGTTTGGAAAGGGGGAAAAACAACACTCTCATTCACAGATGACATGATTGTCCCCCTAGAGTATTTTATCTACAACCTTAAAAGTTTATATATCCATGCCCTGGCTGGTATAGCTCAGTGGATTGAGCTCAGGCCTACAAACCAAAGGATCATGGTTCAATTCCCAGTCAGGGCACATGTAAGGGGCGAGTGAGAGGCAACCACACATTGATGTTTCTCTCCTTCTCCTCCTCCTTACCTTTCCCTCTCTCTAAAAATAAATAAAGTAACATTTTTTAAAGTTTATATATTCACAACAGATTTTTTTGGTAATAGCCAAAAACTAGAAACAATTTAATGTCCATCAACAGTAAAATGCATAAATGGCTCAGTTGGCTGGAGCATCATCCTGTGCACCAAAAGGTCTCAAGTTCAATTCCCAGTCAGAGCACATACTTAGGTTGTGGATTTGGTCACCAGTCAGGGCAAATAGTGGAGGTGACTGATCAATGTTTCTCTCTCACAGTGATGTTTCTTTCTCTCTTTCCTGCTCCCTCTCCCTCTCTCACATCAATAAACACATCCTCAGATAAGGATTTTTAAAAAATGAATAAATAAGTCAATGCACAGTCACACAATAGAATTCTATGCAGCAAAGAGCATACAAATGATCAGCAAAAATACCAAGAAAATGGGTGAATCTCCCCAACTGGATGGTGAACAAAAGAAACCACACCAGAAAGCACACATGTATAACTTCATTGGTATGAAATGCACACCCAGACACGCTCATCTCTGCGGCAGAAATCAGGTCAGCGGTGTCCCTTGGTGGGGGACTTGGGGCTAGAGGGGTTACCGGAATGCAGCACACAGTTACAGGTGAAACATGGGGTGCAGAGCCCGTCGGTGTCGGGTTTAAACCCTGGCTCTCCATGCATCAGCTGTCTGACTATCCACAAGGGGCATAAACATGGCAAGACTCAGTTTCCTCCACTGGAAAACGGGTGCAATAACGCTCATTGCCTCATTGGATTGCCACAAGTGAATGAGATAATGTATGTGACGTCTGTGGCTCAGAAAGTTCTGGAAAATGGGGGCTATGGTTGCCATCAGAGTTCCTCTTCTTCACAGTCCCTCCACCAGAGTCTCGTGATTCCCAGAGATAAAACACAAGAAATACACAGAGCTTGTACTCAGTGGATGGCTTTTGATTTCAAGACATTTCCTCCAAAGCTGCTTTGGGGAACTCCCACCCCAGATGTGTCCTGTTCAGCCTACCCTGGTATGGTGTTGTCACTGAAACTCCTGCTAAGGGCACATACACCAATTGTCAGATGGTAAATTCTGCAAGAGAGGAGCCCGAGATACGAATTCAGCTGCTTGCTTTACTGTGCTTCTTACAAATCTCAGAACCAGCAAAACAAATCTTTCATTCTTGCCTTTAGCATCAGAGCTGTTTGCGTCTACGGGCATTCTGAAAGTGGCTGTGTTAGGAAAGCCTTCTTGTGCCACTTAGGGAGCCCCCACCCCCCCATCCTGTGGAGACACGGGAATCTATCCTAAAAAGAATACAGCTGCCCATCCCCTAAATTTCCTGCTTTCCGTGAAAACAATAGATTTTGAATTGTATAGCCTTCATACAATGCTGTTTTCGCAAAGTGTTCCTTGAATAATTAGCTGTGCTCCGTGTTTGAAAAATAGCCCTGCTCAAAGAGAAGGACTGTGATGCATCTATTTAACATAACCTACATAAATGGGGGCACCCTGGAACACAGCTGAAAGAGATGGAGAGGAGACTCGGGGAGGGTCACCATGTGGGCTTCCAGGAGGTAGCCATGAACTTGAATGGCTAGACTTCCACAGATCTTTCCCAGTGTTCACTGGGCTTCACTCGTCAGACAGAGCAGCTGGGGAAACAGCAAATACACACACCAGCACGCACGCACGTTCCAAGGGACATAGAAAGCAGAGGTTGGTCCAAACATCCTACCAAAGTGACGTGTGCTTCACCCCAGTGTGGGTCTCAGGCTCTTAAAACAGTGAAGGAAGATAGGAAACACGCCCCTCATTCATGACAGAAAGCAGGAAGTGGGCTGCATGGGGCAAGGGGTGCTGCCCGAAGCCCAAAATAAAACCAGAAGAAAGCCATCCTCCCCCCTGCCCTGGCTGAAGAAAACACTGTCCTCATCCTGCCGTGGTTCATCTTTCTGGCAGAAAAAGTCCCGGCGGAAGTGATTTTTGCAGGTTGAACAAAAAAAGGGCCCTCTTGGGAGCCCAGGGAATCCATGGTAAGAGATGAGAAAGCCCTGTGGAAGGAAAAAGGGATTATGCAAAGGGGCGGGGTCACTGTTATCCGTGGTGTGTTTGCTAAGAAAGTGCCAGAATATTTCTTCTCCATCCATGATCAGACACTGCAAGGACCAGGCGTGTCAGGATGAAGACAGAGTCAGACCTGCAGTCGGTCAAGTGCGGTCCGGTTGCTTAGTCACCACTGACTGCCGGCAAGCCCCTCGCCTCGCTGGCTTGAGTTTCTACAGCTGCAAGAGGGTTGTAAGGACAGCCTGCTCATAGGGCTGGTAGAAAGTGCCCAGGAGGCTGGAGGCCCTCAAAAACAGCTACTGTCGCCCTGGCCGGGTGGCGCAGTTGGTTGACACAACGTCCCGTGCACCAAAAGGTGGCAGGTTTGACCCCTGGTCAGGGGATGTATCTAAGTTGTAGGTTTGATCCCCAGCTGGGGCACATATGGGGAGGGAACCAATTGATTTTCTCTCTCACATCAATGTTTCTCTCTCCCTCTCCCTCTCTCTCTAAAATCAATAAACATATCCTCGGGTGAGGATTAAAAAGAAAGCTCTTGTTCCCCGAGTCTTATTTAGAGCCGGATACCATGCTGAGTGTTTGTGTCCGGTCTCCGATTAATCTGCACAAGACACCGATGTGATAAGAACTCCCCGTGTGCATTTATAATGAAGGCTCAGGACCTCTGAGAGGCTCTGAGGTCAAGCAGCGTGCCCGAGGCTCCGGGACCCCTAAGTGCCAGGATCAAGGCCCAAACACAAATAGGGTGACCCCAGTCCCAGACTCTGTTCCCTCGCCACCCTTTTTCCTCTCCAAGTGTTGGTCGGAGCCCAAGTAGGTTGTCCATCTCTGGAAGGCAGGTACTGTTTCATGTTTCCCAGACTCTCATGCTAGAGCATCTGTTCTCCTGTTGGCTGCCAGTAAATATTTACTGAAATTGAATTGTACCAGCTCTGTGGGAAGGTCCCTGCTGGCCACCACAGGGCTCTGACAGCTGTTCCGTGGGCTCCGTGTGAGTCCCCACCCCAGGTGGGGTGACCTCTCACAGCGGGGTTCGGAGGCCACCACACACACACGTAGCTTCCAAAGGCAGCAGCTCAACCAGCGGTGCCCATCCCCACCCTGCAAAGAGGGGCCCAGATCGGGTACACTCTCTGGGTGGCCAGGCAGGTGTCTGAGGCCCTGGGGACCCCATCCAGCCCTGCCACAGGAGCGTAGTTTGGCTTCTCTCAAAGCGTCCCAAGAAATCACTTAAGAAGTAATGTGTCAGAGAACATGGCTGTCCTACGTTGTAAATCTTGGCATATTTTCAAAAGCTTGTCGTGAAGACTGTATTGTAGAAAACCCTGCACCCCCAGCAGCTTCCAAACGAAAACTACCAAAGCGTCCACGGTGGGAAATGTACCCAGCATTTCCGACTCAGGCTGCCTCACACGGCACCTCTCTCTTCATCTTAAAGACAGACACATGGGGCTGGATTAGATGCGATGCTTCAGTACCACTGACATGTAATTTAGGGAGCTCAAGTTCCCTTTGAGTCAATGATAAATTAATACCATTGTAAGTTTTCTTTAGGATAACTTCTTCACGTGCCGAGCAGAATAATGCTTGGGTCTCCAGCGAAGTGAAAGGTGGATGGAAGATTTCCCGGGGAGCTAACTGGTCGATTCGGTGAGGTTACTGTTTGCTGGGAACCATGCCTCCTTTTCTCTCTTCCCTGGGTCCTTTCTTCTCCTTTAAGCAAACCTTCTGGTGCATTTGTCCCTCTTTGCATGTGCCTAATTCGGAGTCAGGCCCTCCGGGGGCTGCCTAAGGAGGAGAAAGATTGTCACTCTGCCATTCAGACCCTTGGGAAGCACGGAGGAGCAAGCAGGAATGGCCAAATTATGTTGACAGGCATGGGGGCTGGCAGATGGAGCAGCTCACCAATTTGGCATCACGCTCTGAATCAGAACAAAGCCCCACCTCTATTGCAATGAGTGAAATTTTCCAGGGACTGTTGGCCAGGCTGAAAATGCTGCATGGATGGGACCTCAAGTGTCCCACAACCTCTCCAGCCTCTAGCATGAGATACCCCCCCTCTTAATTGGTTTTTATCTTGACCTGCTTACATAAGATGTTAGATCCCTACAAAGTTGCCTCTGGAAGACCCAGAGATTTGGTCTGCCTCTGTCCTGTTCCCCTCATCTTCCTGACAGCCACCTGAGAGGGGCTAGCAGGGTCCCTGTCCTCTTACGCAGCCACTGCAGCCCAGAATATGTAGAGAGAATGTCCCTGTTCCCCGCTGTGAGTCCTACTTTGTCACTGGGACACAAACGCCTGCTGTTCATATTTTTAGACCCACAGTTCTAATTCAAGGCAGTTCCTCCAGCCCCTGCCTGCTGTCCTCTACACTCCGCCTGTCGCCCGGAGCCCAGCACGAATCCCCCACCCCACTCGGGCCCTGTGTTCCCCAAGCCGACTCCACCCACCAGACACCACCAGCGCACTGGACAGGACTCGACGCGTTTACTCTCTGAGAACCCAGGAAGGGGCACACACAAGCAGGAATACTTCATTTTTTTTACGTTAACATGACTAATATTATGGCTGACAGTTTTGCTTTAGAAAAACAGAGAGAATGAAACACATGAGGCACGTGCATGCACACATCCACACATGCGTATACACAGAGATGGGAGGCAGGACACGAGAAACTACTTCCTTCCCTTAGAAAATCAACAAATGACTGTAAAAGGAACAGTGAATTCGGAACACCAGCATTTGGCAACCACCACCACCACCATCATCATCATCGTAACTTCAGGCCAGGGTCAGCAGCGGATGCTCAAACCAGTGCATAAAATTGGAGGACATTTATCATCTCAAAGCCTGTCCCTGCAAGATCCTTATTCACTACAAGGAAACTTTACAAAAGGATAAAAGGAGCTGCCACTGGAGAAATCTGGCCCATTCCACTCTCACCAAATGATCAAAGCCAGCATCACCTGCCAGGACACAGAGTGACAGCGCAGGTCACCTGATCCACCGCACAGAGAGCACAGCGCCACCTCCCGGGGGTCACTGCCAACAGTGTGTGGCCTGAACGCTGCCACAAGGGGACATCAGACAGACCCAAGTTAACGGACACTCTACAAAAAAAAACTGGCCTGAACTAAGGGAAAAATCAATATTGTGGCTACAGAGACATGCTCAATCGCTGTTTGAAATTCAAGGAGACTAAATTAGAACTAGGACAACTGAATCGATTTTGCTGGAAAGGATTTGATCGGGAAAACGGGGAGCTCTGAATAAGGTCTGCAGGCGAGGCTGCAGTATGGTATCAATCTCACCGTATATCAGTATATACTCTGAGAGAGAGAAGGGGGTATAACAAATGTAGTCAAATGTTAACATTTACATGTATTTGAGTGAAATTCTGTGTACTTGTAACTTATCTGTAAATTGGATACTATGTCAAAATTATTATTTTTTAAAAGATTTTACATATTTATTTTTAGACAGAGGGGAAGGGAGCAGGAGAGAAACATGGATTGGCACCCCCTCACATGCACCCTAACCACGGACCAAACCCACAACCCAGGCATGAGCTCTGATCTGGAATCGAACCAGCAACCCTTTGCTTTGCAGGATGATGCCCAACCCATTGGACACACCAGTCAGGGCCAAATTATTATTTTTAAATCTGAGCTATTCTTTGAGGTGTCCAAGGAGATGCTTATATGTTGCCTAACCAGGGTCCCGAGGGAAATGGGGGTTCTTTTCCCAGCAGTGGTTCAGTCCGGTCTTCTCCTTAGATATGAAAGATCACTGTTGGCTTTCCAGACCTTTATGAGCAGAGAATCCTCACCGCTCTCTGAATTTGCACTAGTTCTTACCCATTTCACGGTCGTTTCAAAATAGCTTAGGGAACATTAGGGGGTGGGGAAGAGGGGATGGACAGAGTGGGGAGTGGCTGCTTTTCTGTAAGAACACAGGCCCGCATACCCCAAGTCCATGCCCTCCTAGGGTCTTCTGAGAGAGGAAGCTGAAGACCAAGGGAAGACCCTCCTCCCCCTCCATGCCAGGGACCAAGAGTTCCACGTCCCTGGATCCCCGTGAGCCTGCTTGGGGCCTCGGGCCTCGGTAGCTTATTTCTTTTGGTACAAAAATAATTCAGAAGGAGCCCCATGCTACTCACACACCAGACACCCCAAGGGCACTCTCGCTGGCATCAGAGAACTCAGAGATACCTAGTTAAATTCTGGGTCACCTTCCCTCTCTGGGAGCAGACAAGCAACAATGGTCAGGTCAATTTGTCTGTCTCCAGAGGGGCAGGGCGGCCTCCAACCCCTGGGAGGGAGCAAGGAGGGCGGGATCCTGGGTTCCCAGGAAAGATGAGTCCCTGCTGCTTCCACCTTCTGTTCAATGAACCCACCAGCCCTCTGGCAACTGCCCACAGGGCTGGCTGGGGCAGTCACACCAGGGGCAGAGAGAACCAGATATTTTTGCTAGAGAGAGGCTTCAGAGCAGTATGTAGGCTGCGACGACTGGGAAACACCATTTTCAGTTGAACCTGTGATCTACTCTTCCCCTCCTGTGTAGGCGTTACAGACACAGACTGGGGCAGGGGGCCTTCTCCCGAGATTAGACAGGAAGTGGCCTCAGGGTGAGACAGGAGGGGAGTGTAAGAAGAGAACCCCCCACCCCAACCTCTCAGCACCCCCTCTCCAGTCTCACAAAGCTCAAGTGAACAGGCGGGGCTTATACACCCACCAGATACGTGACAACACGTCTTGGTTTGGAATCAAATAAATCACATCGAGGCAATATTCAATACTCATCGAATGCCTGCTGAGTTCCAGGCACTGTGCTAATCACACCAGTCCAGGATCTCATTCAGTCCTCCAAACAAGCCGTATGGTAGGGGTTGTTAGTCCCATTTTGGGACAGAGGAAACTGAAGCTAAGAGAGGCCGTTTACCAAGTCACTCTTGAGAAAGTGAAAAAGCAATTAAGAAGTTTACAACCAAAGAGGGAAGCCAAACAACCACATGAAATATTTAAACGGCAATAAAAGAGCTCTTTGGAGAAGGCTGTCACCGTAGATTTTGTCGATGACCTCCATTTCTCAGAGTTTCAATCATCTCCTTGCAGGGCTGCCTCCATCTGTAGCTCTGGGTCCAGCCCCTCTCCTGAGCTACAGAAACTCCCTAAATTGTAGCTGTCTGCCTGACGTCTCCTCCAGGAGTCCCTATCACACTCAGCCTGGAGAAAAACAACCTCATCATCACTTCTGTCGCCCTCCCAAACAAATCCCACATCAGTATCTCTACTTCTGGCCAACACCAGCATTCTCCAAAGGACTGAGGTTTGAAATCTCAAGCTTTCCCACCTTTTTTCCAGGATATGCTACCTGAAATATTTTTCTCTCATTTTCCTTTCTCTCCCGTCCCTGCATGACTCTTCTCCTCTGACCCCCTCCAGCCCAGAGGAATCAGGCTTTTTTGACAGAGAAGGATGGTGTATCTTCTTTATCCATCCCCCAGTACCTAAGAATAATCACTTTTTGGAAGTTGACCAATCAGAAAAGGGAACGTCAAGTCCTAGACACTGCCTTTGCCTAGATCTGATTTTAACGGTTCACATAAATACCCTCATTACTAACAGAATGGAGTAAGGATATGCGGAGTAGAGAAAAGCACATTTCTTTAGAACCTACCAAGCCTTGTGTCAGATGTCTTCACGTGCATTACGCTAACTTAATTCTTGTAGCAACTCTGCAAGGAAGATGTTATCAAACTCACTTTATAGTCAAGTTCAAAATCAAGGTCAGGAAAGCTAATAGCATGCTCACATCACCCACCTAGTGAGTCTAGGGCCCCTTCTGTTCCCCTGTACAGTCTCTGCCTAAGTGAGTTCACCCAGACTTAAAACACCGCCCACAAGCTGAGCACGCCCAGCCTGGAGTCCCAGCTCTGGCCTCTGGACCCCGCTGAGCTGCCTCCTCGCGTCTCCCCCTGGATGGCCGCCCCACTCAGATAACTTTGCACGTCCAAAACACAAGTCTCAATTTCTCCCTCCCCCACCGGATTCCCTTCCCTTTCCCGATCTTCCCCACCCCGTTAGTGATACCACAGTTGCTTGGGCCAAAGATCTAATTTGCCTTTTTCCCTCCTCTACACATGGGTTTGGCAAGTCTTTAGCAAGGCTTCCAAGCTCTATCTCTGAAGCAGGCCAGGGGTGCGAACACTTCTCACCACCTGCGCAGCCAAAGCTCTGGGCCGGGCCCCTGCTGTCTCCGGCCCCGTGACTACAGCGGCCCTCCATCTCTCTCTGCCTCCTCTCTGGCCACAGCAGTCTCCTCACAATAGAGTGGAGCAATCTTCTGAAAGTATGAATGTGACCATGTTGTCACCTCCCCCGCCCTCCCGGCTTAAAACCTCGCGATGACGTCCCTCACCACGACCAACTAGGCCCGCAGAACCTTGTACTTCACCTCCGTCGCTCTCCCCTTTGCCCTCCGCACTCCAGTAACGTGGGCTGACTTGGCATCCCTGGAACATGTAACCTCATTTCTGCCTCAGAGGGTTTGCATTTACCTGGACTGTTCTTCCCTCCCCGAGATCTTCCTTCCAGCTTTTTCCCTCACATGATTCCGATCTCTCACCACCTTGGGGAGTTTCCCTGATGACCTCGCTCAAGTTGCCAACTGGTCCTGATGCCCTCTCTCTGATTATTCTATTTTTCTCCTTATGCACATGAGTATATGAAATTAGCTTTAAAAAATACATGCTTGTAGGCTGTCTCCCCAGATGTGATAACAAGCTTCACGAGGGCAGATACTTTGTGTTATGTCTTACGTCCCAGTTAACTCCGTGCAGCGGCTCACACACAGTGGGTGTTCAGGAAGTATACAGTGAATCAGAGAATGAATGGATTTCAGAATAAGAACTGAAATCGGGCCCAGGGAAATGCAGACCTCCTGCTCCTTCTCTTACACCATGCTGGATGAAGAACAAGGGACAGTCCCCTGTTTGGGAAATCCCAAGACGAGGCGAGTTCCCAGCTGTGTGTCAGTTCATCGAACCCTTTGCACCCAGTGTGATCCCGAATGAGCTGGGTCAGTGGTGGAAAAGGAACAGGTGCCCGGGGTCTGCCATAGTGTGCCACAGTCAGTCCCACCTTGAGTGTGCCATGCTAGCAGCCCCATGCTGGGACACATGTCGTGACCTGGATTCAAACCCCTAATTTCCCTCAAAGGTAGATGCTACTGGCTGCATTCCCAACAGGCATTCCCCCTCTTCCTGAAGCCCCAGGTTTCATCCATGTATCCGCCATCAGCTTGCCCAAAGGCCTAGGGGAGTCTAAGCAATCACATGGGTCCAGGTATGAGCATGGCGTTCAGTTCTGGTCAAGGACAGACGATGGGAGTCGTAGCTGGGGCTTCTGGGAAAGACCCCTTCGCTCGCCCAACAGAGATGGAAGGAAGCACCATTTCTCTTCTTCTGACACAGGCATGACTGTGTCAGTGGGTCGGGATGTGACACAATGGAACCAAGGCCATCTTCCAGATCTGAGAACAAAGCTCGCTTGCAAGAAAGGGCAGAGTGGAAGTGTGGGGAAAACTGGGGCCACGAGGACAGGCAGAGTCACCAAGTTAACCAAGCCCTGGGGTCTCCTCCCCAAGGCCTCTCCGTCTGGGAGGCAATGCACTGTCCAAAGCACTCTGCGTTGAGGGTTCTGCTTCCTGCGGCCAAACACAGCCTGTCGGAGCCACGTCCCACTGAAGCCTCATCAATCTACTTCTTGGCTTAGCTTCAGGTCTGCATCAGTCACTCTCGCAAGGATGCTCCAAGTCAACTGTCGCTGCCTCCAGCAACACAGTGATCTGCATTTGGTCTTTGGTCCTGAACGAGCCTCACTGCCTGGATTTCTTTCAGATACAGAAAAGCCACACGAAATGAATAACAATTCTGACATAGGTTGTGCTTTGCATTTTATATAGCTTTCAATGTTTCCTTCCACAGATAATGCTTGAACACCTATTATGTGCCAGGCGCAGTGCAAGCTGCACGGTGTAGCTATGAAAAGACCAGACAAGATCTCTGTCCTCATGAAGCTTACAAGGGAACAAGCCCAGTAATTTCAGGTTGTGGAGAGTGCTGTGCAGGAAACCAGTGAGGTCATGAAATGGAGAGTAACCAAGTAACAGGGGCGAGGAGGGGGGTTTCTTTACACTGGATGACCCGGGAAGGCCTCCCAGAGGAGTGACCTTTTTTTCAGTTGTAACTTTCTTTTTTTTTTTTTAATTGTAGAAAAATGTTCATAATATAGACTTTACCACTTCAACTGATTTTTTTTAATTTAATTTTTAGAGAGAGGGGAAGGGAGGGAGAAAGCAAGGGAGAGAGACATCAGTGTGTAAGAGATCGATCAGTTGCCTCTCGTACGCCCCCAGCTGGGGACCTGGCCCACCACCCAGGTATGTGCCCTGACCAGGAATCGAACTGGCAACCTTTTGGTCCTCAGGGTGGCGCCCAATCCACTGAGCCACACCAGCCAGGGCTTAACCATTTTTAAGTGCGCAGCTCAGGGACATTGAGCACATCCACACCGTTGTGTGGCCATCCCCCCGCCCCTCTCTAGAACACGCTCATCTGCGCAGCTCAGGGGCATTGAGCACGTCCACACCGTTGTGCAGCCATCCCCCCGCCCCTCTCTAGAACACGCTCATCTGCGCAGCTCAGGGGCATTGAGCACGTCCACACCGTTGTGCGGCCACCCCACCGCCCCTCTCTAGAACGCGCTCATCCACCCAAACTTGAACCCCACATCCATTACACACAACTCCCCACTCTCCCGACCCCCGTCCCCACCAACCACCACTGTACTCGTGCCTATGAATTTGACAACTCGTGATACCTCGAGTAAGTGAAATCATTAACTATCTGGGGTTTTTTGAGACACCCTCAAGGTTCCTCCACGCTGTATCAGAGTTTCCTTCTTTTTAAGGCCAAATAACACCCGCTGTACAGAGAGAACATGTTTTGTGTATCCACTCCTCCACGGAGGAACACTGTGTTTCAAGAAGGGGGTGTGTAAGACAAGTTAAAGGACGAAAAGAACAAGCCCCCTCAACCCACAGGAGGTCCGATACTGAGACCAAACCCTAAGGGGAACTGTGGACTTCGGGGGATGGCGCGGTGTCAGCGTAGGTTCATCAGTGGTAAGAAATGTCCCCCTTTGGTGAGGGATGTGGATAATGTGGGACACGACACTACACATGTAGCGATTTAGAAATACGGCAAAGCCGCCTGGCCAGAGACCCCTACTATTTCTTCCCTCTCTTTGGTGTCTTAGGGGTGAGGAATAATAACCTGTCCTATTATTTATGATAAAGTGCCATACACACACTCCATTTGACATTCAAATCTTGACTTAAATACCATAAAGCACGCGTGTCCTGTTTAAAGGACGGCTTCCCTGGAAGTGTGTAATTCCCTGTTATCTCTGCAGGACCAGGTGTCCCTTGTGGGACCCAAGATCCCTTTTACTATTTGCAACAAGAATCAGGGCTGAGACGCCGATTTGGATGGCAGAGGTTGTAGGCTACCCACTCTAGATGTTTTCATCTCTGATGTGGGCTGGGGTTTGTTTTGGGGCAAAACCAGCCAGGGACAGCCAGTAAGATAAACGCAAGCCAAGCAGGAACTTTTGCCAAGAGGGAAAAGTGTCATCTAATGCGTGTGGTATAAAGGTGTGCTGGTCCGAAGCTATGCAGACAGAGTCAAGGTCCCAGTGAAGGCGGATGGCCTGCTGGTCACACGGGCCTTGTGTCTGCCTTCACAGCGGGCAACGGCAGCTAGAGGTATGCAGAACCACATCACCCAAGTCCCCTGGGAAGCCCATGGCAAGAGAATTGACCGGGGAAAGTGTCTGGAGGGTAAAGGGGTGGGAGCGGGGACAGGCTGCAGAGACTTCAGACTGGCCCCTGTTGTGGAGCGGGGAACAAGGGAGGGCGTGAGGTTGGCAAGTCTCGGACTGCAGCACATTCTAGGAAAGCTTGTACCAAGCTGATGGAGACCTCCGAACCAGCATGGCTCATCTCAGGGGTCCCCATCCTGTAGGAATGGGTCAGCCCTACCCCCACCTTGCTCAGTCTGGGCCCGGGGTCGGGCCCAGGCTCACGGGAAGCAGGGCCTTCACACCAGCACCTGCCCCTCCAGTGGAAGCTCCGAGCGGCACCGTCCTCTGGCTGCTGTGTGGACCATTTGCCAAGGGCCAGGTCCGAGGAGTCTGATCATGAGCCCTGTGAATATGTGACCCAGATACAACAGCAGGCCCCAGCACACCACTGCACCTCCGGACATCCTGAAGGTCCAGGGCGAGAGTGAACTCTACTTCCAGGGACAGAGTAGGAACTAGATCTGCTTCTAGGTCTTCAGCTGTGTCCCCCATCCTGTCAGTGCCCCACAGAGCTTATTATTATGATAATAATAACAACAACAACAACAATAATAATAATAATGGCTACAGTGTCCACAAAGAACTGTGCAGTGTTCTCATGCTTGCTAAGTGTGGTGTTTTTTATAAAAAGCCAGCACTGAGATCATGGCAGAAGTGGTTCTTTCCCTGCTCGTCCACAACTGCCAGATCGTGGACACTGCTATGTTGCAGGTGCCTTGCAGTCGCAGAGGCACCAAGTAAGGATGGAGGGGGGGCTGGCCAGTCTGAGGAACAGCAAAGAACCACTATGAGCCCCGAGAACAGAGACTCCCAGCGCTGCCTCACCATCCCAGGCAGCCCTCTCGCCCAGAATACTCAACATCAGGGACTCAAGAGCAGATGTTCTCCGCCTTGGTGGGGCATGGATGCCCCGGTGGGGTAAGACAACCTCACCAGCAGCGTCCACAGGAATGAAGAGGTGAAAGTGGCCTGCATCTCAGACAAGGGCTCTAAGGAAGGAGTGAGCTGGGTGGGAATGGAGGTCACAGGGGACCTGGGCTGTCTAGAGGCACGCCACACACTCAGAGCTGCTCCCTCACCCAGGGACAGGGACGGGGTGGACCATGCTGCCGTGTGGAGTCCACTCACTCTAGAGCATCTTATTGAGAACACAACTGAGACCAGGTGTGATGCTGCGTTACTTCTTCCTATCAAAGAGGTCACGGTCAACTCTAAGGGACAGTTGCATGAGGTGTATGGTTTGTTCGATTTCGTTTGGTTTTTGAACAGCTTCACTGCAATACGGTCGACACACAATGACTTGCACTTATTTAAAGTGTTCCACTTGATAAGCCTTGACATATGTACGCAACTGTGAAACTGTCACCATAATCAAGATAATGAGCATATCCATCACCCCCAGAAAGTCTCCTCTTACTCCTTTCCTCCCCCCACGCCCCACTCCCACCCGGGGGCAGCCACTACTCTGCTTTCTGTCACTGCACATTCGTTTGCTTTCTCGACACTTCCGTAGAAATGCAGTCCCACGGTGCACGCTCTTCTGGTCTGGGTTTCTTTCACTCAGGGTAACTGGCATCTGTCCATGATGTCATGTGCATCGATACTTCATCTGTTGTTACTGTTGCATAGTCCACACTCAGTCTGTCCATCCACCATGGTTTGTCTATCCATTCACCTGCTGATGGATATGTGGATTGTTTTCAGTTTCTGGCTCTCATAAGTAAAACTGCTATAGACGTTCACATGAAAGACCTCGTTGAGGCGCAAAGTCCATGGTTGGACTGCGGTGAACTGGTCTGGTGGGAACGGCTTTATTCTCTGTGTGTGGGTGTGCGGGCCACATGGGAACATTTGAAGGGGCGAGTGCTTCTGGCAAGGGGCCAGTGCGGTCCTCGGCTGAGGCTGGTGGGCAGCTGCTCATGTCTCTGGCAACTCTGAGGTCCACTGAGGGTCCTTCCTGGCTCCTGTTTGGCTCTCCTTTCTCCCTCAGCCCCCACGGCTGCCATAACTCGTCACTAGATGGGCACACAGGGACAACAGTCATCAAGGAAAGAGGAAGTGAATTTAAAAGGCCCTGAGATTTACTTTCCTTAGAAACCAAGCCCACCAGAGGGCCCACGAGGACTCATCCTGAGACCAAGTAGGAGGGACTCAGGCCCTGGTGTTAGAGGCTCCCTCTCTGGTCCTCCTCCAGCCACACCACCCTCCACAGAATAAGCAGCCCCACCCACTGCCTCCCCAGGCCACCATCACTGTCACCTTGGTCACACTCTCAGTGCCTGGGAGCCTGGAATCGCTTGCCCAGGTGACCTCAGCCTGACCTGCAAGATGTCCCCAGATCCGAGCTGCCTAAAGGGCAGACAGCTGTGTGCACAGGTGGACAGAGCTTGAGTGTGTTCACAAGTGTACTTTCATGTGTGTGCACACTCATGTACGCACACTAGCACCCAAGGCCACTTGCAGGATGGGTCAGAGTAGGAAGGGAGAAGAGGAAGAGGCAGGCCTCAAACCAGGGCATGAGGGCCAGGAGTCAGCTCTTCCCATGCTCCCAGCACAGACTTCCAAGGAGTTCGAGAGTTTTAAATCCAAACCTAGCCCATGGGCTATTATGAAGATATATTTGTCTAGGTGGGAAGCCAGGACATACTTCACCGAATGTGCTCGCTGCATTCAGAACTTTCGTGTGTTTAGACATTTGGTGCCCCAGCCTCTGTGTGCATTCTGGCCATGAGCCCTGCAAGCATTAGGGATGGGCCCGGGCCACCCTCCCCCGACCTGCATCACACACTCCTCATGTGACTTCCAGCTTCGATCCCCCCTTTTTTTTTGGCCTTTAGGGCTATCGTTGATGCTCATTTTAATTTTCTTCAACAGCATAAACGTCAAGAGAAAAAAGTGTGATTACAGAGGGAAACTGAGGGATACACACCACGATCTACCCCAACCCTGCAGGTCTGGGGGCCGGGCTCTGCTGTGACTCCAGGGTCATGCATCCAGTGTCTTGTCCAGATTACAGAAATCAGGGTAGATTCGCTGCTTTGAAGTCAGGCCGTTGGCATCTCCTAAGAACACTCTTTCCTGAGCGCCACTGTGGGGGAAGGACTGTAAAAAGCGCTCCATTCTCCACTCCTCCCTGTATCCACCCCCTGGTGGCCCCGCCCAGCAAGAGATGAAGTCTCTTTCCCCCACCCCTCCAGCCTGGGCTGCCCTGGTAACTTACTGTGGCTGACAGAATGTGGCAGATGGGAGTGAGTTGAGTCCAAGCCTGGGCCTCAAGAGGCTTTGTGTATTTCCTCTCTCTGGTCCCTGCTTTTGCTGTGACAGTAAGGCAAGGCCAGACTGCCAGAGGCCTACGACAGGCCACACAGTGCAGAACCTGGACCATCCCAGCCGAGGCCACCGCCAGCCCACCTGCCGGGAGACCACAGATACACGTATGAGCTCCGCTGAGGTGAGCTCAGCACGGCCCAGGTCAGCAGAACCACCCACCTGATGTGTGAATTTGCAGGAAGCCATAAATCTAGTCTTTTAAAGCTAAGTGTTTGGTTGGGGTGGTGTGTGATGGTGGAGAAACTATTTTTATGTTCTGCATAGTTAGTGCTTTCTAAACACATTTCACTGAGATTCACTTCCTGCACTAAACACAAGCCCTAGAAGGCAATTTACAACAGATTACACAAGAAGGGAGAATTCTAGAAAGATTTAGCAAACTCTGGAGATGTCTGCACATTTCCAGGGAGGATGAGGTCTGGGAATTTGGAGACACTGAGCTTATCTATTCCCTGGAGAGATTTCTTTACACATTTTAGGACTATGGTTAGGATGCTTCCAGTAAGACTCCAAAGAGGCTCTCAGAAGGGGAAGGGGACAGAGCTGCCTCATCGTCCAGTACGGAAGCCCCAGAGACTTGTTCCTCTGTGTCCTGTGCCTGCAGACTGAGGCCACCGCCCACACAGAGCATTTCTCTGGCTGCCTCTCGTGCCGCCCTGCAGGGTTGCTGGGCAGGGAGGCCCAACTGGCAGTCTTACTCTGGCTGCAGATCATCTTGCTGTGAGTGTAAGAAACCTGTCTCTGCCCTGCCAGCTAGCTCAGTTGGTGAGAACGTCATCCCAAAACACCAAGGTTGTGGGTTCCATTCCCAGGCAGGGCACATACAAGAATCAACCAATGAATGCATAGATAAGGGGAAAACTGATCAGTCTCTCTCCCCGCTTCCCCTCCCTCTAAAATCAATTTTAAAAAAAGAAAAAAGAAATTTGTCTCTGATCCAAAAACCTCTTATGCACATTCAAGA
>PVIA01014227.1:0-28111 GCA_004024845.1 Tonatia bakeri
CTACTGCTGGCACTGAGGCCGGCCTGACTGGGGTGGGGGTGGGGGTGGGGGAGTTGCCTCTAGTGGGCCCTGGGTGCTGCCACAGCAGCGGGAGGCCTGGCCAGGCTCTATGAGCACCGAGTCCCTCCCTGGAGCTCCCCAGGGCCGAGTCCCAGGATTAACCAACGCTGCCCAGAGGGAGCTGTGTTTGTTGACCCTCCACACCCGTCAGCAGCACACTCAGCACACGGCTGTTTGCTGGACTACAGGACCAACCCTCCCCTCCAGGCCCCTCCCCTTAGGGACTGAAGAAAAGCTAGGTGTGTGGCAACTGACCCAGCCCTTTGACTCATGGCAGAGGACAGAAGACAGGAGGTGCGGTGTGAGTGGAGCCACCTAGTGGTGGCCCTGTTGCTTCAGAATGAGGGCTTCCCAGCAAGTCTGATCTCAGAGTTTGGTGCAGGACCCCTGGGAAGGAAGAGAATCTGGCAGCATCTGCAGGAGCCTGTGGGGCCAGCCCTGAACAGGGCCAAGTGTGTCCTCAGAGAGTGCACCCCCCCAAATCCTTGAGCCCATTTGGTGAATGCAGAAGATAAGCCTGGCCCCACAGGATGGCCATAGGAGCCCTCCCAGAGGCTCCCACCATGGACCCTGCAGCCCAGACAGCAAAGCCAGCCCACTCTGGGCTGTCATTACGGGGTGGAGAGGGCTGGTCCCTGCCCTCAGGAGCTGTAATTACCCAGCAGGGCCAGGCAGGCCCTCAGGGCAGAGACCTCAGCTGCCCTCCTAACCCTGCCCTCCTGCCTTCCCTCCTGGGCAAGAAGCTTCTGGGCCAGTGCAAATGCCTGGAGCGCTAGGGGTTAGGTAGGTATGGTGCTATGAGTCCTGGTATTTTGATGCATAGAATTTAAAGGACCCTTTTAAAAATTATTATCAACACTATACGGAAGCCCCCTTCTCTCCCAGCCCATCCTCCTTCCCCAGCCTTGATCCCAAATGGGGCCTGGGAGGCATGAGAAATGGGTGAGGATGAGGTGAGGGTGGGGGATAGTTACTGGACATCTGACTTAGCCACTGTTTCAAGGGCTGTGAGTTCAGTGGTTTCACTATTTTGGGGGGTCTTGTCAAAATGTCAGGAAGCCAGGAGAAGCGAGGACAGGGGAGAAATGGGGGTGAGGCTGCTGAGGCCCCAGGGGCAAATCGCTGGGTCCTCCCTGGCTACACAAAAGGGCTTAGATGAGAGGCTGAGGGCGGCAAGCAGCACCCCAGCATTGGTCCAGGGAGGAGCAGGATCCGATTGATGGGCAAAGAGCCCCCTGCCTGCCTCCTGTGGGGGTGGGGGGAGGAGGAGCAGAGCCTGGAGGTGAGCGGTAGGGGCTGCTGCCCAGGGGAGATGAGAGCTGGTGGTGGCCCGGCCTGGGGAGTGACAGTGCGTATGGGGAGAAGTGGGCAGACTTAACAGTCAGTAACAAGGAAGGGCTATGAGTCCATTCACTCACTCACCCATTCATCTGGCAAAGAGTGAATGCTCCCCTCCCTGCCCTGCGCTCCCTCTTGGAGATGAGGCCCTCCCCTCCCCTTTGGCTCCCTCTGCACTGTTGCCCTGGAGCAGGCCCTGCAGAAGGCAGTCAGTGCAGCTCCCACAGTGCAAGCTGCCCACACACACACAGAGAATGCACTCACATGCTGCAGGGGTCCAGACGGACTTGGAATCCCAATCAGGGCATCTGGTTTCCTCAGTTCCGTTTCCTCCCATTGCAAGGAACCCGCCCATGTAGTGAGGGTCTGGGCACTGGTTCACTGACACCACCAGGCCCCCTGAGCCCCATTTCCCACTTCCTCTTGCTACAGTGACACGTGTTTGCAAGTCACCCTATATCCTCTTCAAAGTGAGACAGTGAGTCAATCCATCCACAAGTGACCCCTGCCTAGTCGAGTTATGCAAATTCTGCCCTGCACAAGCCTGGAGCTCCACACCCATCACAGACAGTGTGGAATTCCATGCTCATCACAACTTGCCGGTCAGTGAACATAAAGTGCCCTGGGAAAGGGATGTCCTTGCTCACCTGTACAAAACCACTCCCTCCCCATAATCACAGGAGCTTGTCTCCTGGGAGCCACAAGGACCGCAGCCCCTCTTGCAGGCTCTCTCCTGCCTGTACCAGCTCTGGCTGTGGCTCTGACTCCACCGCCCCCTGAGTAGACACAATCACTGAACTTGCTGGGGATCCCTGTCTCCTAGCCTGTGGGGCACTGCACAGGACTCTGACCTGCCTGGGGAGGCCAGGGCACTCCTGCGTCCAGGGGCTTGGCTACCTCACCCTTGCTGACTCGTCCAACACGCCGCACCCCACTGAAGTCTGTCTTATGTTCTCTTGGGGAGAACGTGGCTGAGTCACAGTTGACTAGTTTCCATGATACAAGGTTACATCTGCTGGCAGTCAGTGTTGATACTTTCTCTTGTGTAGCGTTCTCCATGTTTTCCTGTCTGCAGCAGTTTCAAGGACCTATGAGAAACTTAACCATCACTGTGCCTCTGGTGCCTGACGGACAGAACGACACAGTCCGCCATCACCCTCGGGGTCCTGACCCACTGGACAAACGGGCACACACAGGCACACAGGTGGTGGTGCATGGAGAGCCCCTGGGACTTCGATCCTCGAATGAGGAGGAGGAGGTTCTGTGCTCTATACTCTGGCTCTGCCCTTCATCGTGACCCAGAATCAGAACCTGGTGTCATTTGGACCAGAACCTGACCTTGTCCCTGACCCTGAACCAGTCAGCTGAGGTTTGCGATCAGGAAAGTGTCCACCTCCACCATCTGCAGGAGTCAGAGCACAGAGGGAAAGAAGCAGGGATGGCTGGGACAGGGCATCTCCCTGGCTGAAGTGTGAATGACCCGCATAGTTAAGGGGAGACTTCTCCACTTGCCCGCCATGGCGGGGCCTGCAGACTCTCCTGAGCGTCAGCCACCTTGGGGGCGAGCAGTACCCTCTGACCCCAACAGCTCCAGGCCAGCCTGACCCCTGCCCTCATCAAGACTTGGGATGTTTTTCTGCACTCCACGCTGGGACACTGGTACATGCATGTTTCAGGGAAAGACTGCGGACATTGGGGGCAATTCTGCGGCGGCCCTGGTCCTGCCAGGCTGCATCTGCAAAGGTGAGCACAGCCAGCAGAGGGCGCATGGACCCCGCCGAGGGGCGCCCATGGGAGCAGTGGCTGCAGCCTGTTGGAAGAGTCCCGGGCGCATCCTGGGCCCGGCCCCTCCTACCTGCCAAGGTTTAGCTGAGACCTTTGCCTGTATTTCCTAAGCGGGAATGATTGAGGCAGATGGAGGTGTTTACCGGGCCACAGGGAAGTGGTGGGGAAGGCAGGGAGGATGTTGGGAGGGTCCCCGGCCCCTGACCAGCCGCGGGTGATGACCGGGCCTTCGTAGCCAGTTGTCCTGCAGCCTTGGAGGAGAATGACCACCCACAGGCCAGAATGGGGGTAGGTTAGGATGGTAGAGGCACCAGCCAGCTCAGCACACCTGGCTCTCCTGGCTCCTGCTGACATGTGCCCCTTTAGGTGGAGGCTGCCCAGCGGGAACAAGCAGCCCTTGCCTGCATTTCTCCTGTGACTGGCAGCCAAGGGAGGAGCCCTCACCCTGTCCAGGTGTGACCTAGCCCTTAGATGGCTTTCTCGGTGTGGGATGGCTTGTGCTAGCCCCTTCGGGCCCCTGGCTGCTCACATGCACGGGCAACGTCAACAGGATCTCCTGTCCTGAGACTTCTGGCTGGGGTCGCAACGAAGGGGCAGTGCCAAGGAAAGATCAGCCAGAGGGAGGATCACGTCCAGGGAAGCTGGCTGAGGGCGCACCGCTGGAGAGTCCGGCTGCGTGGCCCATGTGGCCTCGGGACTAGCTGTGACCCTGATTCCCTGGGAGGGTTTCCACTCTGGATCAGTCAGCTCGAGGCCTCCCGCTCAGTCAGTCCATGAACACTAGCTGATGCCAGCTCTGCTCAGGCCTGGGTGCCCAGGGACACGACAGGAGGATCTGACAAGGTTTGCCCCCCATCCCGTGCATGGGATATTTGCAAGGAGGGGTAAGAAAGGGAGCAGGGACCCAGGTGAGGAAACAGGGCTGCGGGAGGGGGACTGCAGGAGGGTCTTCTCCCTTGCAGAGTGGTCAAGTGAGGGGGACAAGGTGAGGGTCTCCCTCAGGAGTCAGCCAGGGAGTCCCTGGGGATCTGGGAGACGGAAGGAGCAAAGCCTGGGTGAGGGAATAGCTAACTCACAGGGAGGCCAGGGGTAGCCAAGTGGGGCCTCACTGCACAGGAAGGCCAGGGGTACCCAGGCGGGGCCTCACTGCACCCGCTGGAGAGCCAGCCCCTCCTGCTTGAACTTCACAGACACCCCAGCAGGAGTTGGGTGGCAGGAGCTGCCAGTGCCACTGCGAACTTTAGTTTCAACATTTCCTTATGAAGAGGTAATTAGCATACAGTAAACTCCACATGTCTTGACACACAGCTCACTGTGTTTTACACACTTGCAAGTTCATGTAACCACCTCCTCGATCGAGGTACAGGCTAACCCACCATACCAGAGGGCTCCCTTGTGCCCCATCACGGTCCACCGACCCTCCCGAGGGACCACTCGTCTTTCTTCTCTCATCTTTGGTTACTTTTGTCAGCTTGTGGACTGTATAGAAGGGAAATGATACAATATATGCTTTTGTGTCTGCTTCTAATACTCAACATTATGGCTGTGATATGGCTGCTGATGGTACATCCTTCTAGTTCCTCGCTGTTAGAATTCCGTAGTTTGAATACACCACAACTCAGCCCATTCTGTTGCTGGTGGGCTTTGAATTGTCTCCGGTTCTCAGTTATTTTTAATTAAACTGCTTTGCATGTATTTGTACACGTCTTTCAGTGGAAACAAGCACTTGTTACGTAGAGTAGAAGCCCAGGTGGTGGGATGTGCATGTGTTTAGCCAGAGCAGTTACCTCCCACCACTTCTCTAGACAGTCGCCCAAAATTACACCCTCAGCAGCAATGTGTGAGCGCGCCAGTTGCTCCCTGTCTTTGCCAATATTTGGTGCCATCACCCTTTTCAACTTCAGTCATCGTGGTGGCAGCACAGTGGTCGCTCGTTGTATTTTAAATACTATTCCCTGGTGACTAGTTATTTTGAGCCTCTTTCATATGTTTATTGGCTATTTCTAATTGCATGTCTGTTCACATGTTTACGCATTTTTCTGTGAGGTTTTCTGCATTTTTCTTACTGATTTGTAGTCTATGTAGATTCTGGATATAAATCTTTTGTTGGCTGAAATTCCCTCTCAGTCTGTGACTGGACTTTTCATTTCCTCAATAGTGTCTTTTGATGAACAAAGGTTCTAAATTTTTATCAGTCCGATGTATTGATATGTTGTTTTTTGGTTAGTGCTTTCTATGGCCCACTTAAGAAAGCTTTGCCTCTCCGAAGGTCATGAAATGTTCTCCCATGGTTTCTCTAGGAGATTCATTGTTTTAGCCTGCATACTTGGGCCTATTGTCCACGTCGCACTAATTTTGTCCCTGATGTAAAGGGTGGCCAAGGTTCAGATGGATGTCCCACTGACCCAGAACCACTTGTGGAGAGGACTGTCCTCACGCCACCGAAATGCAATGGTGCCTTTGCTTTGTATCAGCAGACTGGATGGATGTGCATTTGTTCTGCATTTTCCTCCTCTGTCAGCTTTTATGTAGGCACTCTTTTTTCTTTGTTTAGAAGTTTCCCTAGGGATCCCATATGTAGACCCAACTTACTAGAGTCTATAGATTAAATTAGAACTTTCTTCATTGCCGGAACAATGAAGAAACTTAGAACAGATGAGCTCTGTTTAATCCTTTCCACCCTTTGTGCTGCTGTCATTGTATATTTTAAATTCCACATATGTTATAAACTCTACAATGCATTATTATGAAACGATACATTGTCATTCTATACAGTCCGTATTTATTTATTCTACCCTCATATTAACCGTTTCTGATGTTATTCAATTCTTATAATTCCATGTTTTTATGTGGGATTATTTTCCTCTAGTATTTTTTTGTAATGAAGTTTGCTGGTAACAAATTCAGCCTTGGTTTGTCCAAAACCTCTCTATTTTGCCTTTGTTATTGAAAGATATTTTTACCAAGTAAGGCATTCTATGCTGATAGGTTTCTTCGTTCTATTAGTTAAAGATATCATTCCATCGTCCACAAATTGACCATTTCTTTGGAAGAGAGAGTTGACAGTCTCATAACGGCTCCATTAAAGGTAGTATGCCTGTCCACCTACCCTCTGACTGTTTTTAAGATTTTTTCTTTGTTTTTCAGAAGTCTGACTATGATGGGCCTACATGTAGTTCTCTTTGTACTTATCTTACTTAGGGTTTTCTTTCTTTCTTTCTTTCTTTTTTTTTTTTAGCTTTTTGAATCTGTAGGTTGATACCTTTTATTGGTTTTGGGAAATTCTTTGCTATAACCTCTTCTAATATCACTGTTTTTTTTATCATCTTTCTGGGATACCAATTACACATACATTATAGTATGTCTGACAATGCCTCACATGACTCTTATTCTCTCCTATTTCTGTTCTTTTCTTTTTATTTCACCTGTGTGTTGTAGTTTGGATAGTTTACAGTTAACTTATCCTATCTTCTGCTACGCCCCTTCTGCTATAAACCTACATTATGAGTTCTTCATTTCAGACATTATATTTGGTTTCAGTTGTATATGTCAATTTCATGCTCTTTTATATATTGCAATTTTATTTTTAAGTTCTCCTAATTAGTCCTTTCCTTCTAATTTCTTTTTTTTAAAGATTTTATTTATTTATTTTTAGAGAGGGAAGGGAGGGAGGGGGAGAGAGAGAGAGAGAGACAGAGAGAGAGAGAGAAACATCAATGTGCAGTTGCTGAGGGACATAGCCTGCAACCCAGGCATGTGCCCTGACTGGGAATTGAACCTGCGATGCCTGGTTCGCAGCCTGCGCTCAATCCACTGAGCTACACCAGCCAGGGCCTAATTTCTTAAATATTTTAATTATAATCATTTGCAGTTCCTCGTTTCCAAAACACCTGTGGGTATATTTTCATTATTTATCTTTTTTCTTGATTGTCAGTCGCTTGGTCCTACATTTTAGCATGTCTCATAATTTTATATTGAAGGAAACACATTTTGGTGGAAATTGGAAAGGCTCTGGGTGATGTTACCTTCATCCGGTAAAAGTGGATTAAGTTGTCTTCTGGTGGGCGGGATACGGACTGACCTATCTCCTTACTCCTACCAGGGGTTGGTTTCATGCTGTGTTTTAGCTGGTGGAGTCACTCTTTTTGTCCTCGTGTGTAACTCCTCTCCAAGATGTGGCCCTCTCTCCTAGGGTGCAACTCTTCTGGGACTCAGGTGAAAGCCTGGGTGGTTAGCAAGGCCTCTCCACCTGGGCAGGCTTGAATACAATTTGTCTCCCATGCGCTTAGTCATTGCTCACATCTCTGCTCGGCGCTTTAGTCTCCGAGCCGCTGTTTATGATTAGGCCAATAAGTCCAGAGGAATGTGCGTGCAGTCACTGGGCTCCTTCTCTGTGGTTTTCTCTTTCTATAATCGCCTGCCTCCCAAAGTTCCAGCCTCTTCTGGATCCCTGAACTCCAACCCCTCCAGCTCCGTCTGGTAAGATGCATGCTTTCTTCCTGGTCCTTGTCCCCACCCCCGCCCCCAACAGCAGTGTGGGAGAGGACCCCAGGGAGAAAGTCAGGGGAAACGTGGAGCTCACCACAGGTTATTCCCTTCCCTCAAGGACCACAATCCTCCCATTCTTAGTTCTGTCAGATATTCTCCAATGCCCCTGAGTAGTTGTTTTATATTTTTGTGCAATTTTTATAGTTTTTCTCAGCAAGGGGATTAGTCTGACACAACCTGACATCACAAGCAGAACCGGAAGGTGTTTTCAGTCCCATCCTAATGGCAGGTTAGAGAGAACTGCAGAGGCGGCCCCACGGGCCCAGCTGCTTTCGGCCGAAGCTGAACTTCTCAGAAGTGGGTCAAGCTAGATCCACAGCCCGAGTCAGGGCTCCCTGTTTTCCTTTCCTGCCCTTTTTCTTTTGGAACTTTATTGCGTTCCAATCGTGACTGAGTAATTGGTCATAAACTTACTCCCCCACCATAAACAACTGTAAAACTAGATAAAAGATTTATACCAACCAATTACAGGCACAGGACATGAAATAGCCTTGCTCCTTGAGACACACAAGATGAATTACATGTTCAGTAAAGCTCTTTACCTGGCCCACTTGCCAAACTGTGGCAGAGGGAGGAGGACCCAGTGTGAGCACTGGTCGCACGGGGTGAAGGAAACAGAGATTAGAGACAGAGACTGAGGAGGCTGAGCTGGTGGGGCAGGGTATCACCGAAGAGGGGGCTGCATGGAGAAGGAGCTCCGGAACTCTGCCTAGAGGTCCCCCTGAGGCTTTGTGTAAGTTGCCCTCGTGCAGGGCAAGAAAACACAGGGCCTGGGGGATTACAAAGTCTGGGTCTGTGAGCTGATGGGACTTCACAGACCACACAGTGCTGAGAGCCTGTCTGGCCAGCCAGCATAGAAGAACCTTGCTGAAAGCCCAGAGCATTTCATTGAAATCTTAGAAAGCCCACAGCTTAGGAACAGAGCTACTCCAGCCCTACAGTGGGCGACCCTTTACACCTGCCCTAATAAAGCCTACACTCAACTTCAGGAGAACCCAGCTAAACACCTAACCTAGTAAGAGTGCTCTGTAAACAAGACAGCACAGCCGAGGCTCTCAACAATGTACATTTCCCAGCATGCAGTAAAGTATCCCCAGACGTATTAAGAAGTAGGAAAGTATGACCCGTAGTCAGAAGCAAAAATAATAAATAGAAACAGGTCCAGAGGTAACACAGGTATTGGAATTAGCAGATGAGGACTTTAAAACAGCTATTATAAATACGTGCAAGAATTTTAAATGGTAACATGCACATAATAAATAAATAGATAAGTCACTGTGGCAGAGAAATGGAAACCATAAAAAAAGGAATAAGTGGAAATTATAGAACTGGAAAACATATATATGAAATGAAAATTTTACTATGTGGGCTTAACAGCAGGCTTGATACTGCGGAAGAAAAGTTCAGTGAGCTTGAAGTCAAGGCAACAGAAACTATCTAAATGGAAACATAGAAAGAAAAATAACTGGAAAAAAATGAACAAAGCCTCAGTGAAGTGATCTTGAAACAATATCAAGCAATCTAATATACATAAAATTTGAGTCCCAGAAAGATATGGGAGAAAGAAATTGAGGTAACTTTTTAAAGAAGACTGATATTCTAAATTTCATTTTAAAAATTAACTCATCTTCCAAAAAAATGGGTTATAATACATGTTTCAAACAGAATAAATACAAAGGGAACCACATCCAGACATATCATTATCAAATATCTTAAAACCAAAGAGAACACATTAAAAACAATGAAAGAACACACACACACACACACACACACACACACATTACATTACATTAAGAGGAGCAATGATAAGAAGCACCACTTACCTCTCATCAGAAGTAATGTAAGCCATCCTTGCCGGGGGGGCTCAGTCAGTTGGAGTGTTGTCTCATACAACAAAAGGTTGCAGATCCAGTCCCAGTGAGGGCACATACCTAGGTTGTTGGTTCGATCCCTGGTTGGCTGCTATGCAAAGCAACCAAGCAATGATTCTCTCTCTCTCTCTATCTCTCCGCCTTTCTCTCCAAAATCAATCAACATGTCCTCAGGTGAGGATTTTTTTAAAAAAAAGTAATGCAAGCCAGAAAAAATGGAAACATGGAATGGTATATTGAATATGCTTTGAAAAAAAATACTGACCTAGTAGTAGTCTCTATCCAGAGAAATGATCTTTCAAAAGAGAATGAGAAATAAAGATATATTCAGATTAAAAGTTTAAAAGTTGAGAGAGTTCTTGGCTGGTGGACCTACACTACTGGGAATGTTAAAGGGAGTTCTTAAGGCTAAAAGGAAGTGGTATCTAATGGAAATTTAGCTCTAAACAAGCAGTAGTGGTAAATATAATAAGTAAAATTAAAATATGTATTTTTGTTTCCTAAATTATTTACAAGACCACTGACTGTTTAACAGCAAAACTAAGAACAGTACCTAATGGAGTCCCTCCCTGTGGAGGAGTGAGCATAGGACAGCATTGGGAGCGGGTGACAGTGCAGGGGCAAGTGGAAGACGTCACCGGAGGGCATTTGCATTCTGTGAGACCCGGCGTTTATCCTTTCCTCTTGCCTTTGTTTTCCTTTTTCTCACCTTCACTTTTCCAGTTTCAGGTACAACACAAATTTTATTTACATAACATTAAAACAATGCAGAAACACATAACGTAGCAAAGGTAAATGTTCCATTGTATTTATTATCCCCAGCAAAAACAGCTATGAACAGTTTTCAGTACATGTCTTTGAGAATTTTTAAGTCTATTCATGACAGAAGAATATATTCAAAGTATCTATCTCGATAAAAAGATACTTACTATAGAATTATTTACCTATACTGTCTCTCAGCCCTTTTTTGAGTTAAGTACATGAATAGTTTATGAAAACACACTGCTAAAACTGAAACATGGATCTTGAATCAACTTGAAATTCATTTTATAATCTGGAGACGCATACGGCATATAGGGTTACAACCGTATTTTGTGCAGATGACAACGGGCTCTGAAGCCACTGGCCCAGCAGACCACTCTCTCCCCTCTGCATGAAGGCATTTCCTGCATCGCAGGCTACGAACTCTCTCTTGTTCGAAGGATGCAACTGTCTCTTCCGAGCTCCCAACACCCTCTAATTACTTTAGCATTGTTACCTTGACGCCTCCAGGGTAAAACTCACTTTATTATTCTTTTGATACAATTTTTTCATCCATATTTACTTTCATTTAATGCTTAGAATCTCTTGTCAATCCCATACATACACCCAAATGAATTTTGATTGGAATTGCATTGAATTTATCAATTAATACATTTGAAACATTGAGTTGTCTAGCAACCTGCCATATGCCTCTATTTATTTTGTCTCCCTTTATGCCTGTCCTAGAGCAAAGTTTACATGCCTTCCACTGACCTGAGTTTCTAGATATTTCTCATGTGTCAGTATTGAATTGTTTTCATCACGTTTTCTAGTTAGTTGTGACTTACGCTCTTCAAAGCTATTAAAATCTTTCTCCGTAAATGCATTTATCTCCGTCTGCTCCATCTGACTGAATCCGTGTATAGTTATAATGGACTTTCAGTGGATTCCCTGGGTTTGTGGAGGCACAATGACGATACCATCTGCCAATAACGATCGTTTTGACTCTTTCTGCCACTTCCACTTATTTCGTCTACTCATCCATTCCGCGGTTGTGTCACCTCCTCGGCCGTCAGAACCGCGAGCAGCCCCGCGCGGAGCTGTGGGACGGGGCGCGGTTAGGGCCCCCACGGGAACGGGAGCGTTAGCGTGGTGAGTCCAACACCGGCTTTCGGTTAACGGGATGTTTTCTGAAATGTTAAGGGCGTTTTCTTCTCTTCACAGTTTTCCAGCATGGCACGGTGAACGCAGGTGAGTTTTATCAAATGCCTTCTGCAGTGATCACAGACTCCGTTTCCTCCTTTTAATCTCTTAATCAATGGACTTTATAATGGTAAATAAAGCTTGTAATCCTAGAAAAAACCCTAAGTCAGTTACTATTTCGACCTGCTCTGGGGTCCAGTTTACTACGTACCGAGTCACACGCCCGCCCCCCGCCTTCCCCACGTCTGTGCCGCCGACCAGGCGTTGGGACAGCAAACTGATCTTCGCGGGACGCGTGGGCAGCGTGGGGTCTCTCCCCGGCTCTGGCTGTCGGGGTTCTGCAGGGAGAAGTCTGTTCTCCGCTCGGAGCCCACAGCGCTCGCTGTCTGAACGCCGCATCCCAGCTCTCTGTGGCCAGCCCGTCTTCATCTTAGACCCAGCACCTCCGCAGGGCCTGCCCGTCGCAAGGGGCTGGGCAGGGCGCCTTCTTACCCGTCCTCTTCCCTGAGCTCACAGAAGGTCTCATTGCACATCCTCCTGGAGAAATCCTGGCTCCTCCTGTGGGAAAGGCATGTCCCCTCCTGCTCCTCAGGCAAGTCTACCTGGTCGCCAATATGGCGATGTCACAGGCAGCAGACGGTCTGATCAGGCATCCTGTCCCTGGGGGCTCAAGCCACACCTGTGCTCTGGCTGTTGTGGGTGGGTGAGCTCAGCCCCACCACTGGGTCTGCCCAGCCACAGCCCTGGCCCTGGGAGGGAGTGTACATGGGAAAGAATTTTGGAGATCCTTGGGAGCCAAGAAAAGAGCCACCCAGGGCATGAGGCTGACTCATGCACCCTGCTCCAGCTGGTTCTTGCCACAGGCCTGCCTCTGGTTCTTTCTGCCCTAATGCCTGTGGCCCCTGCACCTGGGTTCCCAGACCCAGGGCCAGCTGGCTGCTGCTACCCTCTGGAGCTCTACCCCACTCTCCCGGCCACACCAGGTGGCAACAGCTGGGTGTCCCACAGCCAGACCCGGAGGTGAGGTCAGCCTAACAGTCCCTGCCAACCTGTGACTCAGCCACGAGAGGCCCCACTGGGCAGTGCTGGGCACCACTGGACAGGATGCTTCACCAAGACCTATCATTGACACAGTGATCGGTGCTGCAGGGGAGAGAATGGCCATAGAAGATAGGAAGCATGGGGCAGGGAGGACAGGCTGGAGAGAGGCCAATGCCAGCAGGACTCCTGAGGAAGCCTCCACCCATCTCGCTGTCGTCCCTGGGCTCCTCAGGAGCGGGGGCCAGAGGCCTATTCCACACCAGTAAGAAAAGCGTGCAGGATGGGGCTCCATGGTGGCCCATCCTGAGGAGCAGGGCCAGGAAGCCTGGACTTGAAATCTGAAGTTTTTCTCCAAATGGGGCCATACGTGTTGGGTCTTCACAAACACCATTCCACATTCAGGCCTGAAGCAGTGTCTGACCCATGAGAGGCTCCCAAAAACATGTGGTGAATAATTGAATAAAGCATAAATAGTGCATGCCATCATTCTTTTATTTATTTTCATTCATTTAATTTTTTAATGTTTATCAGTGCCACCGTTCCGCTGCCCACCCCAAGCTGAAAGAGCTCCACAAGACCCGGATTGCCTGAGTTGACCAGGTCATCTGGGACCATGTTTCCCCTTGACTGTACCTGCACCCACTGGACTCATGGAGCTGTACGCAAGTCTTTCTTTCCCACCGACATTCATGTTATTTATCCTTTTATGTCAAGTGTACATGAAGTATTTTTTGTGCAAGTACACAACGTTCCATCTAGGAATGCTGAGACGAGTAAGACATGACATGGTGGCCAGTGAGACTGGAGGAACTGCTGTGTGAAGACAGAGTCCCGCACACCCTGGGCCTTCGGCGAGGACCCGCACGCGGCAGTGCCTGCCTTCAGCAAACTTGCAAATGAGTAGAGAGGTGTCACAGTCTGTTCACAGGCATTTAGCATGTTTTCAAGCTAGCCATTGGAAAACTATATATTGAGCACTTCAAGTACACCCTAAAAACGCACTGAGAGAAGATTCGAACAAGTCTCGTGTTCAAGAAACTTTCTTTCAGCCGGAGAGACAGTGTCTAGTTTGGTTAAATGTATGACCAATGCATGACTAAAGCATTTCACAACACAAGAGATGTACATGATTGTATACAGTTGCCATGTACCTGAAATGAACTTCAAGTGCAAAATGCACGATTCATAGGAGAAAGAGATCACACTTGCTAACAGTCCTTGCGTCCTTCATTCACCAACAAATATACTTTAATTCAAAGGGAGAAAAATAGGGAAATCACTCATGTTTCTTGAATACTTATTACTTTCAGGCTTTCTGCAGACTTTTTCTACCCTTGATCTCATTTTCCTTGCACAACTATATGAATTCAATACCATTGTGTTCCTTTTAGAGATGAAGAACTGGAAGCAAGATTCAGCCACTTACCTGCAGAGAGAGGACTATGAGTAAGGACTCAAATCCAAGGCTGTCAGTCTCATGCCCCGCTCTCACACCAGACCACACTGCTCCCTGGAAACTTTTGGTGAACCACAGAAAAAGGTGCTAAGCATACCATTATGGGAATAGTCAGTGGGTTAGCAGGTTAGACATGGACACAGGTGCAGCCTGGGTGGTGTCAGATTGCGATGCTCTTCTACAGAAACGGTACATCCTCTTTCCTGTCTACAGTCTCTGCAGGACTTGGACGCCATTTTTAAATGGAGGGGACTCCAAGACAATTTACAGAACCAGAACCTGGATGCCGAGACGTGCCCGTGTGTAGACCTGGTAACAGACTGCCTCTGTATGCCCCAAACCTGCCTATTTGTGTTGTGCTCCTACAAGTGACTGAAAAATGAGACTTTCCATTTGTGTGGATTCAACCTTTAAAGTGCACCTTCCCTCAAAGAGAAAGGCGGTTTCCTTAGCTGGTTTAGTGTAACGTGCTTTGCACTCAGTGGTTACTCAAGAAGTCATTGGCAGTGCCCTGGGCTGCTTTCTTTCAACTCAAGACAGTGGGGCTCTTTGTCAGTCAGACAGAGCATAGCACAGAGGTGTCCTGTCAAAAGCAAGAGAAAACCCTACAGATGTCCAAAAGCCACTTATTTTGAAATGGCAAGTGATTTCTTTGTAGCACCTCAGCCTTTGTTTAGGATGCCCAGAGTGATTTAGTGGTTCTCAGACAGGGTAGTGAGAAGTGGAGGAAAACTCCTCAGTGAGTGGAACAGGGAAACTGAGGCAGACAGCTGAATGCAGTGGGCAAGCAATTTACAGCCAGGTGCATATGGTCACCTGGGTGGAAGGCCCCCAGTGCCTGGCAGGGGGCAAAGCTGGGAAATTAGGACCCTGCTCTCAGGTAACCTCACCCCCCCTGGCCTTTCCTCCCTGGAGGCAACATCGAGGCCTCAGCTGTGTTTCAGCTCCAGGCTCCAAAAAGCAGCAACACCAGGTAGGTGACACCAGGACCAGCTGCAATGACTGAAGACCCCTTGCCCTGCCACTGGACAATCAGAGACCATGACCCTGAAAGGGCACACCTGGAAAACTGATGCGTATTCTATGAACCCTCCCCTGAGACCTCCCCTAAGACACTGGCCTGCAAGAGAGAGATAAAAGCCTCAAGACAAAGCCTCAAGAGTGCCAGTGTGCACTCTCCCTCTGGGGGGCAGCCTGCACCCTTCCCTTTCCCTTCTTCTCCCCCCATTTGTTTCCCCACAGAACTGCATCTCCTAAACTCTAAGGCTTGGGCAGCCGGCAGCTTGTCCCAGGCTGATCCCCTGAACCTGTCCCCTAAGGCCACTTTTTCTCTGACTTCCCAGTGAGCTAAGGCAGCCCAGCTGTTACAAGTGTAGGTTCGTGATATAGTCTTTCTTGTATGTCAGCCAGGCAGCCGCTGAATTAGCTGCCTGCTGAGCAACCCGGCCCTAAGAAACAGACAAGAATCACACATAGTAACTATGCTCTTCACTCAGCTTTTATCGAACGCAGGCTCACTCAAAGTAGAATACCAACATATATTAACATCCTACTCACACTCTAACAATCTAAGATTAATATAATGCACACACAGCTATCGATGGGGAATAATGAACCCGAGTCCCAGAGTCTCGGTCTGCAGTCCCAGGAGTCAGCACGGTGGGCAAGGAAGTTGTCAGCGTCTTGCAAGGAAGGATCTCCAGGGCCAGGTGGGCAGCAGGGCAGACAAAGTCCTCAGTCCAGCAGGGCAGAGCCTCCAGTGACCAACACTAAGGGATAGCAGCATGGCGTGGAGCAGCACTCTGGTGGGTGGAGCTCAGCTGTCTCAGCAGTAGTCTGGCCCTGCCTCAGTTATACCTTGACAGTGGTGGACTTCACCCTTCTCAGTCTCTTGATCAGTGTCTTGACCTTCTTGATGATGAGTGAAGAGTTTGCACAGGAGCCTATCTGTGGATGGGCCTGCTCTGCAGACATGGCTGTTCCAATCACACGTGCAGATATCTCAGGTGTGTCTCCTTGCCAAATGCGTCTGCTCTGACTTTGGTGGTTTCCCTCTTGAACCAAAGTGTCATGGCTGACTGGTAGCCATCTTGGTTGACATGAGTGACTCCACTTTGTTTTATATACTTTAAGCTATCTTGACCAGACCAGTGCCATTTTATTGGTCCTGCTTTCCATTCCAGCCTGGGCTCTCTGTTGCTTCTTATATGTTAAG
This sequence comes from Tonatia bakeri, assembly GCA_004024845.1. Classification (NCBI taxonomy): domain Eukaryota; kingdom Metazoa; phylum Chordata; class Mammalia; order Chiroptera; family Phyllostomidae; genus Tonatia; species Tonatia bakeri. The sequence continues at coordinate 16,259 of PVIA01014227.1, forward strand.
CCCTTCCTTGTTTCACTATCCAAAACTTTAATAAATGTACCCTCAGAGTCACCTGGACTTATGTTGTGAAGTCTTTCCTACACGAAGTCAGGAGCCCACACACCGCTGGCCCTCAGCAGACCCACTCAGGGCCAGGCCCCCCCATCCGGTAACAGTTCAACTGTCTTCCATTATGTTATAATGTTCAATACTGTGTTATCAAGGTGATACACGGAAAGGACAGTAGTTTACAAATCAGTCCCTAGGGACTTTGTATTTTATCTTTCCAGCCAGTGTGCAGTGACAGGCATCTCTTAAGATAAGTTCAAAAGCTGAGAAAACTTTGGCACAAGGAGAGGAACTGTGAGCGAGGGCACTCAGTGGGCAGTGAGTGGGCCAGCCCCGCTGGGCTCACACAGCTCGTGTGTGAAGAGACCAGAAATCCTGAGCCCCAGGCTGGACGCAGGCACGCTCCCTGGGGTTCCGTGTGCAGCGTCCATCTAACCAGAACCTTGGGGAAGGTCTGGGAGGCACCCCGGAACCAGTGGTGTTTGCTCTGGGCAGCGTGCAGACCTAGACCTGAGAAGGACTCAACTGAGCATGGCCCCTGAGACACGAGTGGGCCCTGCTATCCCCTGAGGAAGAAGAGGCTTTGGAGGTGAAGCAGTTCAAGAAAAGCCCAAAGAGACACGAGGAACAGAGAAGGGCATCAGATCTGAGGGAGCAGTTCCCAGGACTCATCTGGACCCAGCGAAAGGGTCCCAGTGCTCGGTCCTCTCTCAGGAAGGGCCAGGTTCAGCAAAGCAAACAAACCCTTTATCCTCCTGAGAAAAAGTAATAAAATTCTCTACTGCCCACCTCCCTCCCAGAGCAAGCAAATTACAAGGTCAAGAAAAAATATAAAAAAGCTACATGTTCATGGGGGCCCCATCACAATCACATAACTGACGTGGCACGTTGAAAGGGCGATTGCCGGTTTCTTTTTTTTTTTTTTTAAGCTTGGCTTTTGCCTTGACAGTTTTGTGTTAAAAATCTAATCATTGAGTCTATACTTACATTGCTGAGAAAGATAATTGTCCTGAGAAAATGTGCTATTCTATTGATATTATTTCCTAAGTAACTATCAATACCATTTTTATAAATGGATGTAATTAATTCATACACTGGCAGCTTTAGTTAAATTCTCTCTTCTCCTTCCTGAGCTTATTCTGATGTCCGACTGTAACTTGTAACCATGTGTCTAGAACTGATGAAATGACCCCATTTGGTCTCAATCAGCTCAGCCACAGAGACCATCATGCTTAGGAACCGAGTGTCACAGGTTTAAGGTAAAAGTTAAATAACTGAAGTGTTGTAGAGGGAAAACCTCACAGGCAGATCCTTTCAAGACACCCTGCATGCAAAGTTGAGACTTCAGGAGAGCAATATTGAAGGGAAGTAATGGCTAGACTAATAATTTATGCACATGATTAAAACACTCAGTGTTCTCAAGTATGGAGCTTTCTTTGAGGATGAGTCCAAATATAACGTGCCAGAGGCTCCCCCCGAGTGTCCTCAAGCCTGTCTGCTCCCTCTGTGCTGCCATAAAAGGGCAGATTGGGACCCAACATGTCACCTCACCTCCATACCTCTGCAGAAGTCCTTTCACCCAGAGGTTTCCAAGTGTTTTCACACAAGTGAATTAACCAGCCTCGTCATCACTTCTCTCCCCAGAGATGGTTCCTTTTGGTAGCACAGACATTTACCTACACGGCTACTCAAAGTCCCCTGAGAGGTCCTTGTGGAATCTGCAAACGGATGTTCCAAGTGTAAATGTACCTTGCAGCCTCACTGCAGATCCCAACTCATTGCCTCCTTTGGCAAGTACCTCTGGAGGAATGAATCATCTTTAATCTTTACAGCAGGGCCCCTACCAGATGGCTTTTCCTCAGGCTCACCAAACGCCCACACACCTGGAAACCCACTTTCAGCCTTCCTCCTTCCTGTCTTATCTGCCCCAGAAGCTGAGTGAGGACAGACATGAATTTTTAAAGATACTCTATGACTCACTTTCATTAAAGAGTTGGCCATATTTTCTATTGTTCCCCCAAACTCTCCTATTAATCCAAATGTTTATTAACCACTCACTTCATTGCCACTCACTGTGCTGGACACAGGGACCCCTGCAGTCATGCCTCTCCCGTCACGGGAAGGAGGGACAGTGACAGGAATCAGGTGCCCTGCGGTCAGGGTTGTGAAGATGACAAACGTGATGGGCTGGGTGAGGTGGTAGGAGTGGTGGGTCAGGGAAGCCCTCTCCAAGCAGGTGGTATTTGAACTGGGACCTGGAACTGGAGAATAAGCCAGATTTTTCCTTTTTTTAATGTTTTTTTTTTTTTGCATCTTACAGATTGTCATTTCTAATAAAGTAAATATCAATCTTTAATATCCCATACTGTAAAAAAATCTCTTTGGGGACCCTTTTATGTTTTTTCCAGAGTAAAACTGTCATGAGATCAAAAAGTGAGAAAAGCACTTCCTGCTCTGGCCTCACGAGGCCCCACTGTGATGGGTCACCCACTGACCGCTCCTATTCAAGCTCCTGGAGGGTAGAGGTCTTTGTCCGTTAGAGCCCAGGAAGTTGATTGAGGTGACCTGCTGGACTTGGACAAACTTCCTCCCTTTCTTGTTTTTTGCTTTGTTCATTTCTTTTATTTTGTTTTTTTCCCATTTTCTGTTTTCTTTTCCTTTTTCTTTGTTCTTTTTATTTTGTTTCACTTTTTTTCTTTTTCTCATTTTCTTCCATTGGAGTTTTCTTTTCTCAGTTTATTTGATTTTATTTTTACATGTTTATTTCTATATTTTGTTTATATATTATTTGTATATTTGCATATATTTATATATTTTATGTATTCATATATTTTACTATTTATTTGTATATTTATACATTATTTACATATTATATGTTTATATATTTTATGTATTTAATATTTTATAATTTGTTCATACACTTTTTTATTTTTTACGTTTTTAACTTATATTTTCTATTTTTATTTTTATTTTATTTTTATTCTTTTGATCTTTTTGTTATTTTTATTTTTTATATTTTTTCTCAAAATTTTGTTTATTATTTTATTTTATATATTATTTGGGTTTTATTTTGAAGCCACCATGTCTAAAGACTTTGCAGCCACCTTTGGCAATAAGAAGCACCATACTGGTGATTATATACCCCTTAAATCAATTGGCAAGGGATCTTTTGCAGAAGTTAAACTGACCTAGCACTGGCTCACTGGGACCAAGGTGGCCTTCAAAGCATTGGCCAGTGGGACTTGACTGGAATCTTTGAAGAAATGAAATCTCTTAAGACGTTACATCATCCGAATATCACTGCACTATTTGAGGTGATCACCACCCAGAACAAACATATACTATTTATGGAATACGCGAGCAGAGGTGACCTGTACGATCACCTGCAGGAGTGCGGCCGCAAAACTGAGCACGAAGCCCGGCCCATGTTCAGACAGATGGTTTCAGCCCTTCATTACTGTCATCAAAAAGGCATCGCTCGTCGTGATCTGAAGCCAGAAAACATACTTCTAGATGAGGACCTCAATGTAAAGGTGGCCGACTTCGGTTTCAGCAGAGACTTTACCAATTATAAATTGACAACCATCTGTGGCACCTTCTCATACATGGCGCCGGAGATTTTAGAGCATCAGGTGTATGATGGCCCCAAGGCGGATGTCTAGAGTCTGGGGGTCATCCTCTACCACATGGTGACGGGGGAATGAGCTGTTTGTGGGGGACACCCTGGGGAAGTGACAAAAGAAATACACAGTAAAAAGCTGCATCTACCAGATTTTACATCAGTGGAAGTTCAAGACCTGTTACAAAAATGTTGACTATTGACCCCGGCCAGAGACCCACCCTAGATGACATCATGAAAGACACATGGGTGAACATGGGTGAGGACAAGGAAATGAAGCCCTTCAGTGAGCCACCCTGGGGGGATATTGACCCCCAGGTGGCCAAAATAATAATGAAGGGTGTGGGTTTCAAGGAGCAAGAAATCCAGGAGTCATTGACACAAAATAAACACGACAGGGTCATGGGAACGTAGCTGATTCTCAGGATGAAGACAACCAAGATGCAGGGCTGTACCATAAAGGTAAGGCTCTGCCCCTCCTCTGACCCCAGCACCAGCACTTCCTGCATCGGGGAGGCTGAGACTTCCATTCCCTCAGCCAGCCCTGCACCCAGCCTGGACTCAAGCTCTAACCCTTCCCCAGGCAGCATAGAAGCCAGGAAGAAAGGTCCCCCACCCAGAGCAGAAGTGAGGGTGTCTCTCTCCCCAGCACCCAGCCTACAGTCCAGCTCCTCGGCTTACTCATCTGCCCTGGAAGCAAGGACCACCACTCCCCTACCTGGCCCACAGTCTGGAACTGCCACCCCCAGCCCAGCCCTCCAGCGTGGCCCTGGGGGCTCCCCCACCACCCACAGCAGCAGTAGCAGCAGCAGCTCCTGACAACACCTTTCTGAGCCAGGTGGTGGGACCCGAGGCTCTCCCTCTCACCCCTGCCACAGCGGGTGGCAGGGTGTGGCTCAGAGGGTCCTCAGGCTCTTGTTAAAATGTTTCTGCTGTAGGCCATCCACTAACAAAGGAAGAGTTACACCGATGTAATGTATAAAAATTGTGGACCTCCTACAGCAGATACATTTTAAGAAGAACCTGAGGACCCAGGGCCTAACCACAGGCCTGGCCAAGCATGTGTCTGACCAGGAATCCAACCAGGGACCATGTGGCTTACAAGATGACACCTAACACACTGAACCACACCAGCGGGGCCATACTGCCTGCATTTTGTTTTATTTTTTTAACTATATTTTATTGATTATGCTATTACTATTGTCCCATCACTCCCCCTTCATTCCCCTCCACCCTGCATATCCTCTCGCACCCACATTCCCCCCCTTTAGTTCATGTCCATGTGTCATAAGTTCTTTAGCTTCTACATTTCCCATACTACTCGTGCCCTCCCTCTGTCTATTTTCTACCTACCATCTATGCTACTTATTCTCTGTACCTTTTCCTCCTCTCTCCTCCTCCCACTCCCCTGTTGCTAACCCTCCATGTCATTTCCATTTCTGTGGTTCTGTTCCTGATCTAGTTGTTTCCTTAGTTTGTTTTTGCTTTAGGTGTGGTTGTTAATAATTGTGAGATTGCTGTCATTTCACTATACATGTTTTTTATCTTCTTTTTCTTAGATAAGTCCCTTTAACATTTCATATAATAAGGGCTTGGTGATGATGAACTCCTTTAACTTGACCTTATCTGAGAAGCACTTTATCTGCCCTTCCACTCTAAATGAAAGCTTTGCTGGATAGAGCAATCTGGGATGTAGGTCCTTGGCTTTCATGACTTGGAATACTTCTTTCCAGCCCCTTCTTGCCTGCAAGGTGTCTTTTGAGAAATCAGCTGACAGTCTGATGGGAACTCCTTTGTAGGTGACTGTCTCCTTATCTCTTTCTGCTTCTAGAATTCTCTCCTTCATTTTAATCTTGGCTAATGTAATTATAATGTGCCTTGGTGTGTTCCTTCTTGGGTCCAGCTTCCTGGACTTCCTGGAAGTCTATTTCCTTTCTCAGATTGGGGAAGTTCTCCTTTATTATTTGTTCAAATAAGTTTTCAATTTCTTGCTCTTCCTCTTCCCCTTCTGGTACCCCTATAATTCAGATGTTGGAATGTTTAAAGATATCCTGGAGGTTCCTAAGCCTCTCTTCATTTTTTTGAATTCTTATTTCTTCATTCTTTTCTGATTGTATGTCGTTTTCTTTCTTCTGGTCCACTCCATTGATGTGAGATCCAGCTTTCTTCCCATCACTATTGGTTCCCTGTTCATTTTTCTTCATTCCACTTATTGTAGCCCTCATTTTTTCATCTAGTTTACTACCAAAGTCAACCAATTCTGTGAACATCTTGATCTTGAACTGTGCTTCTAATAGGCTGGCTATCTCTTGGTCACTTAAAAGGATTGGTTCTGGGGCTTTCATTTCTTCTTCTGTTTTAGCCATCTTTTTTTTTTTTGGTTTGGTCGCACCTGTTACGGATGAGTGGCAGAGCCCTAGGTGTTCACCAGGGCGGGGCAACCCAGTCTCTGGGTTGTGATGCTGTATGTGGGGGCAGGGTCTGAGAATGAACAATGGTGCTTATTCCGCTCTCCGTGGGACTTCAGTCCCTTCCGCCGCTTCCCCCGAGCAAACTGGACTTTTCTGGTGCTGATTCCTGTGTGGGTGGGCTTGTGCACCCCGTGGAGCTTTCCAAGGACCTCTCCTGTGAGGCTGGGAATCTCTCCCTGTGCCTCAACCCCCCACAGGTGTTTTCAATCAGTGCCCCAAGGCTCTATTTCCCAGAGCTGGGATCCTGATTGCGCGCAGTGCCTTGCTTCACCATCACCACCTCACTGGGTCTGCCAGTTGCCACCTCTCAACCTGGGGTCTGCCAGCCACTGCTTGCATGCCCAGGGTCCACCAGCTATAGTCTTGCGCTCCCAGGATGCCTTACGTGCCCAGTCCCAATGTTCTTTGGGGCACACGACCCCTCTCCACCTGGCTGCCCGACTCTGCCCCTCCTCCTGGTCTGGATGAACGTGTCTATTTTAACTTCTTGGTTGTCCGACTTCCATACAGTTCAATTTTCTGTCAGTTCTGGTTGTTATTCTGATTCTAAATTGTTGTCCCTATCTTGGTTGTGCAAGGAGGCACAGTGTGTCTACCTATGCCTCCATCTTGGCTGGAAGTCACTCCCTGCATTTTAAATGCTGAACCTGGAGGTACTGAGCTCCAAGGAGGCCAGTCACTGGTGCTGGAGACCAGCCAGAGGTGGCACACAGACAGCTGAGGGTGACAGCACTGCCAGACACACACACTGTGTGTGCAGGTGAGAGAACTCAGTCCCGAGGACAATGGACATGTGCAAACCACTGCAGTGTTCCTGCACGGGATTCACAGCATCTCCATGGCCTTCAGAAGTATCTTAAGGAGGATGGTCTGGAGCCCCCTGGGGATCAGGAAGAGAGGCTGCCCTCACTGTGAGTCCACCCCTCAGTCCTCACCTTATGAAACCTCAGAGACTGGACCCTTCTCCCCTCCCCTGTTCTCCTTTGCTCCCGTGTTTGTGGGGGTTCTTATTAAAGTACTTGGTTTTTCCAAATTTTATAATAAACTTGATGCTCCTGAAAGATGTATTGGACACCCTGTTTTTATCCTCTCTGAATTTTATCCTCTCTGAATGCCCACCCACAGAATTGGGGTGGGCATGCTGTAGTTGGAGAAGCATATAGTGGTGCGGTACTTGGGCTTTATTAGGGGAACTCCCAACAGTAACAGATGCAGTTTTTCAGGGAAAAGGCCAGCACCCAGGACGCTGGGACTGTTCCAGAGATGAGGGCACAGCAGGGGTGAAGCAGGCAGAGTCTCTATTGTCACACAGCCCATAGCCTGGCTGCTCTGTGACATGTGCAGGAACCCCCTTTCCTGACCACTTGGCTTTGCTGCTTCCCTCTGGGCTGCTGTCAGTCTCAGGGGGCCTGTCCCTCCATACAAGTCAGACGTGTAAAGCTCTGGAGGAAGAGTGCTCCAAGCAGAGGGAACAGCCAATCCCCAGGCAGCCCAAGCTCAGTGAGCTGGAGTGAGAGCAGCTGGAGATGGGGCTGCAGACGAAGGGCAGAGCTCCTGGGCCACAGGAAGGGATATGGGTTTGACTCTGAGAGCAATGATCAACCCAGGAAGGGTTTTAAGGAAGGAAGTAATATGATCCAATGTAAGTTTTAAATCTATTTAATTGTGGAGAGTATTCTTCCTCTGCAAACATTTTTATCTCTACCTATGTGTTACAGATTCACCAGGCAGGGCAGGCATTCTTATAACCACTGAAGAAATGTGAGTTAGAAATGTGTGTTTGTGTTTTTTCACTTCAATCCTTTCACCCCAGTTTCCTGAACAGGTAGACATGCAAGTCAATACATTGTTTTAAACGGGACAGACCCACCTGCCTCTGCAGAGCTAATTCACTGGTTCTTACATCACCGAGTAGCTGATCTGCTCACCCTTTGCACTGAGGAACCTGCCGGGTTCCTTTCATTCGCCTGTCCTGTCCTGTGATCTGAACAGCACATCACTTGGTGTCATCATTAAGTGGTCCCTTCCTTTTCTTGCCCTGATCTTCCCTTCCTGAGTTCTTGGGGGCTGGGAACTGTCTTACTTTGTATTCCAGTCATTACCCCAGAGCCAGGTCCAGAGCAGGGGCTCATAAAGTGATGGACAGGTGAACCATCCACCTGCTGCCTCTACAGTGGATTGTCCCAAGTCAGGGCACGTTGGAGTGGAAAAGGGACGTGATGATAAGGATCATGCGGGGCCGAGAGTGTGAAGTTGGGTGGGAGGGACAGGGAAGTATGGTCAGTCACCTGGGTGATCCCTGTGAAGCATCGTGAACAGAATGGTGAGCGCTGCAGCTCTGGAGTCTTTCAGAAGCACTCGTACTCACTCATTTGCCCGCGCTGACCTAGACCAAAGGTCCCCAAAGCCTGGGAGACGCAATAGCATAGGAAGTGTTTGTGAGCAGCAAGGGCGTCAGGATTCATACAGATTCACACTGTCATCACGTAATTCCCTTCCGATTCTACTTCAGCATTTTTAATGACTACAAAGAGAAACTCTCAGTTTGGAATTTAATATTATGTTAATTATATTTATTTTATGCTTTCTTTTCCTCCTTGATAATTACACTTACTTTTTAGGTAGAATTAGGATATAACTTTTCATTTTCAATTAATCTTTTGAAGTAAAAAGATAAGATTTAAAATACACATGATGAAGGTCATACACAGATTTGGCAGAAGAAGCAGGAAGCTGCACAAATGAGTAAGGTTTGGGAAACTAGATCAGGTGATTCCGGCCTGTTTCTGAGTCCACTTGAGGGTCCACATGTTTGAAAATATTAATATGAAATTAATTTAAATTAGAGTAATTTATAAAATAAATATGTCATGTATATGTTTATTTATTTATTTTTATAATAGCTTTATCATAATAAAAAGAATAGGCATGCTTATTGTTGTTGGAATATGACCCTGGGAAATACATAAAGGCATAAAAATACTTAAAAAGAAAAAAACACAGAATAACACCATTCAGGGAAAAATATATATGTGAGTTGTTTCCTTCTTATAGAGTATTTTTAGAAGTATAATTCTGAATCTCAAATATATTAATACATATGTAATTCTGAATTTACATGAAAGAAATATAAGGGATATGGTTTTGTTGATTAAAAACAATAATAGTATGACTTTAAGTATCCAACCTTCCCTTGAGTACTTAAAAGTTTAGTTTACTCAAAATTTATACACATGCAATATTTAGCCCCATACTTGTCCAGTAATAAGAGACATCTTTACTAAAAACAATTTCATACAATTTCAATCAGTTATAATGTGATGACTAAATCCCTGCTTTTCCTTCTTGCCAGAGACTCACACTTGCCAGCTCCTTGCACACTAACCTTTCTGCTGTGGAAGAACAAAAACACGGCCGACCGAGTGTGTTCTAACTTTCAGTGAGAGGAAACGGATTTGGCTCTATTGCCCCACAGAGCCAACAGGTGTAGGGATACAATTATTTATAAAAATGGCACAGGTGTTGGAAATGTCTCCCTACTTTTCCCAAAGCAGAACGTCAACACGGTATAACATTATTACCTTAATGACAAACAGGCAGGATGGTTGGGTGACAACAGCAGCAGCAGCAGCAACTGCGGCAAGAACACCCGCTCCACACCCAGACCGCCACCCGCTGCTCCCCGCCGGCTGCGCGCCCCTCCCCACCCTGAGGACTCCCCCAGTCGGAGGCTGTCTGCACCTGCACTGAGTTCTGACCCACAGGGTGGGAGAGGTGGGGGCACATGATCTCACTAGAGCGCTCTGTCGGAAAAGGTAATGAGTTCAAGGGGGGAACCCACGCTCTTGAAACAAGCTGCGATCCATTCCCCCAGCTCCACTGACCCGAATACCAACCACTGAAAAGACTTGTCTCCCCCAAGACTAGGGTTCCCTGAGGCCGGCTGTATTCTCTGTGCCTCAGCCAGTGCTCGGTTCTTAGAAGACTCTTTAATGTTGAATGCATGAGCCTCTAGCTCAACAGCTACTGTTTCTAAACATCACAGATGTATTTGGTGCTATAATTTACTACACCAATCCAGAAGTTAGTATTATCTGTCTCCTCTCACTGAGGACCAGGGCTCAGGAATGTTAAGTAACCTGTTAGGTTCACACAGTGATGGAACTAGGATTTTTGTTTTTAAGATTTTACTTATTTATTTTTAGAGAGAGGGGAAGGAAGGTAGAAAGAGTGGGAGAGAAATATCAATGTACGGTGGCCTGTAGCACGCCCCCTACTGAGGACCTGGCTGCAATCCAGACATACACCCTGGCTGTGAATCAAACCTGCGACCTGTTGTTCACAGATGGGCACTCAGTCCACTGAGCCACGGCAGCCAGAGAGAGGAACTAGGATTGAAAGCTAGGTATGCCTGAGGCTGGCACCTCAGGATTTCTCCTATAGAATGGAAACCAGTTTTGTGACTTTAAAAGGCTTCATGTATGAAAAAGGAGAGGTCCAACCGTGCAGATGCAGCTTCTTTTATTTAGAATAGATATCTTCATTTTTACTACAGTTTACATTTGATGTTATTTTGTATTAGTTTCCGGTGTACAGCGCAGTGGTCATGCAGTCATACACTTCACTAAGTGCCGCCCTGGTATTTGCTGTGCTCACCAGACACCATACACAGTTAGTACCATGATACTGACTGCATTCTTTAAGCTTCACTTTACCTCCCATTGAATATTTTGTAACTACCAATCTGTATTCTTAGTCCCTTCACCTTTTTCGCCCAGTGTCTCCAGCCCCTCCCTTCTGGCAACCTTTTACCTGTTCTGTGTCTGAGTGTGTTTCAGTTTTGTTTTTTCATTTATTCTGTCCTTTAGATTCCACCTACAAGCGGAATCCTATAGTACTTGTCTTTCTCTGTCTGACTTATTTCACTCAGCATAGCACCCTCTAGGCCCATCCATGTTGTCACAAATGGCAAGATTTCACTCTTTTTTATGGCTGAGTAATATTTCATTGTGTAAATGTACCACTGCTTTTTTTACCCGCTCATCTGTGGATGGGCACTTGGGCTGCGTCCAGATCTCAGCTATTGTTAATAATGCTGCAATGAACAGAGAGCTGAATATGCTCTTTCGAATTAGTGTTTTGGGTTTCTTTGGATACATACCCCGAAGTGGAATTGCTGAGTTGTAAGGCAGTTCCATTTGTAATTTTTTAAGGAATCTCCGTCCTGCTGTCCACAGTGTCCATGCCAATCCACATTCCCACCAGCAGTGCAAGAGGGTTCCCCTTTCTCCACACCCTCACTGACACATTTGCTGACTTATTGATGACAGCCATTCTGACAGGTGTGAGGTGATATTTCATTGTGGTTTTAATTTGTATCACTTCTCTCTTGATTAGTGATGTTGAGCATCTTTCCATATGTCTGTTGACCATGTGTATGCCCTCTTTGGAGAACTGTTTCTTCAGGACCTCTGTCCATTTTTAAATTGGATTTGGGTGGGTGGGGTTTGGTGCACATGCCAGAATTCTTAAAACACTATCTTCACATCTCTTCCCTTTGCATTTTACTGAGAACCTAGAAATATGGAAATGGCCTAGGTGTCCGCAGCCCTCTGAGTGGCCCTAGATGGCAGGTCTAGTGTCAGGGAGAGGAAAGGTTCCTCAGCCAGGATACCAGGGTGTCCTTGCCAGGCCACTGCTGAATGTAGGGGTCTG
>PVIA01014228.1:0-28071 GCA_004024845.1 Tonatia bakeri
GAGCCCCATCTCTGTCCGGAGCGCCCAGGAGAACACCTTGCCAGGCGTTAGCAAGAGCTTCGGGAAGAGGAACCAACCACCCAACGCTAGAATCCTGCGGAGACCACCTTGCTCCCTTCCCGGATGACAGATTTCTTTTTTCTCCCCCTCCCCTCTGAGCCCAGGTCTCCCCTTCTCAACAGCTGTTCTCCCATTGTTGTAGTTATTAGATAAATATAAACCACATAAATACACCTGGATGAAAAGCTTCTTGTTCCTTAATATGCTGCTCAGGGCGGTCAACATCCATCTTCCAACCGGTTCCCTTCTTTGCTTTGACAAAGAGTGTAAGAATCCTACACCCTTGCCCCCTTTCCTAAGTGATGAGAATATTAACATCTGACCAGTCTGCCCCAGAAGGAGCCCCACCCCCACTGCCTTCCCCAAGCTTCCTTATTAATAAGAGGTCATTTCCTGCCAGGCACGAAACCTCAGCGTGCAGTTCAGACCAGACAGGGGGAGAATGTTGACATCTCTGAGCCAGGGGCAGCGCCAGGGTCATCAGAGCCTCTCATGCAGGGACAGGCTCCTTGGGGACCCAGGCTGGGGACCTGTGCTTCCAGGGACAGAGCAGAAACAGGCGCTCCTGTGTGGGGATCAAGGAGGGGACTTCAGAAAAGAAATACTGGTAGCAGCATCACACGTCGTTTCCCTGACCACAGGCTCATCATGTCTGGCTTTTCTGGAACGATCCCAGCAGCTGCCTTGTGTTTTAAGCCACTGATCGCCGAGCTCCCTTGGAGCTTAGGAACCAGTAAGAAGATGGGTAAAGGTGAAAATATTTCATTGACTCCGGTGAGGGTGTGGAAGAGAGGCCCTCTCCAACACAGGCCAGGCGAGGGTGAATGGTTGCAAGTATGGGGGGCACTTCGGGATATGCATCACAAATACAGGGCTCGGCGAATTTTGTCTGCGATGTTGATCCTACAATTGTGTATGTGTGTATATATGTACACACACACACACAGTGATCTTTGTACAAGGATAGCCAGTACACTGTTGTAATAGCAAGTGTTGGAAAACGACTCGATGGGGATGTGAATGGAGATCCGGAGAATCAAGCAGCGGTAGAAGGAGGGGTGAAATATTATACGGCAATGAAAAAGGTGGAAGCGTTTCTCTATGTGCAGATAAGAAAAGATCTCTGGGATACAATTGAAAACAGTACAATGAAAGGCAAGGGGCGGGTGGGTGTTCGTGCACAGAAGGGTGAACGGAAAGACATAGTCCCTCTGTCACCACAGTGAGTTCCAGAAAGCAAACTGAACAGTTGAAGGGGAAAATTCTACTTTTCCCTGTGCACTCCTTTGTCCCTGTGCTGTTGTTTTTGCCTTTTGTATGGCTTGCTTCTACCAAAGGAACATTGTAAATGAATTAACAAATCATAGAGAACGGTCACTGTCTTGGAGGCCCTTGTCCCGGCAGTCCCCAGACCGGCCACTTCTCTCCTCTTCTGCCTTCCAGAACACTCGCCATCTGATGAACCCCCACTGTGCGCAGGGATTCAGCCAACCACTTAAAAAAACATGTCATTCCATCCTCACATCAGTTCTGCCAAGAGGCATCGTGGCCCCATTTCACAGGTGTATACACTGAGGCTCTTAGAGGCAAACCTCCTGCCTGCAGTCTCAGCACCTTCTCCATTGTCCACATTTTTTCTCTTTTTCCAACTCCTCCAGCCTCTCTCCCATCCTGTAATATCCACCCCGTACCCCCACCACTCACAGTTGAATATGTGAAAGGAAAATGCTTGAAAGAGGACAGCTAAGTCCAGACCAAAGCAGGCCCGCTGGTCATAATGTTAACGCAAAGGCAGTTTGTCAGAGACACGGTGGCAGAAAGCACTGGGAGGTGGCCTCGGAGTCGGGGACAGAAGTAAGGCAGGCACGTCTCAGCCATTCACAGGAGACCCAGCTGTGCACTTGGTGCTTCAGGAGGATTTGGTCCCAAGTCCTGTCTTGTTCCCCAGCTCCTACCACAGTCACCATAAATCCTGGCAGCCCTTCATTCCCGGGGCCAGCTGCATGCCCTGAACGCTAATGGGGTGTGAGGATGCAGCTTTGGAAAATTCCTCCGTTCACATCCGGAGGTGGTGCTCAGATTCCTGTGGGGAGTCCTTGGACATGGGAGCCAGGGGTCACCAAATTTCCTCTTATCTGAGGATGGGCTTGTGTTTGTGCCGCCTCCGAGATTCAAACGCAGCGCTCTCCTACCAGGGAGATGCCAGGAGCCTACTTTTTGGTGAAAGGCACTAACTCATGGCCAAGTCAGCAAATAGCCTTTGAGTATCTCTGACATGCAGCACACTACACATCCAAGATGCTAAAATATGTGTTAGCTTCTTATCTACTTGTGTAGTGCAGAAATTAAATCCGAACTCCATTCTCACATTACACAGTGGAAATGTCTCTGCCTCTGCCCTTTCCACAATGCACCGGTTCCCTTCTTCCTTAGCAATTTCCTCTGGGGTCCTTCCTTGCATATTTTCAGGATATAATCTGTGCATGGTTAATGTCTTCTTATTTGAATGGTAACCTTGAGATGCAACACACAGTCCAGTGTGTGAGAGCTCAGGTGCCCGGATCTGTCTACCGGGCCATGACTTTTGAGCTCTGTGACCTTGGGCAAGTCCCTCGATTTCTCTGCCTTGGTTTTCTCATCTGTAAAATGGGGTTCATACCAATACCTGCCTTACGTGTTTCCTATGAGGCTTCAGTGTGACAAAATGTGCAAAGAATCTAGAATTGTGCTGGGCACAAAGAAAGCACACAATGAATATTCGCTATCAATATTAGAATGAATAATAGATCATCATACTCTACTCTCTCTGTCTTACTGCCTCCTTCTCCTTCACTGGGTACCTTTCTGACACAGGTCATAGTTTCTCAGACCATTAGAAAAATAACTGAGGAATTAAGTTTCTACCATCAGAGAAAGTATCTTAAAACTTGCAACATTTGAAAAAGAGCAAAGATGCTAAAATTCTCTAAGCCCGGCTTCTTCCAAATAGAAAGATGAGGATTATGCAACCTCGAATTGATATTTCTGTTACTCCTCTGTGTGTGTGTGTGTGTGTGTGTGTGTTATCAGCAGTTGAAGCAAAAGCCTGAACCCAGAATCTGGCTACTTGGCATGCGGGCAGACCTCAATAAGGAAGGAAATTTGTGTTAAATTTGAAAATGTCTGTGGTCACATTAAAAAGTTAGGTGGTGTTTACAAATTTCAGGCTGCTGCACACATTATAAACTATCTGTTGACTTTTGCAAGGAATTCTTCTGGATAGAAATTCACTCCCTTTTACAAGCACGCTGAGCATTGCTCACTCACACAGCCTGCTATCTCGGCACGAAACATCCCGCCTTTGGCCGGAGGTGTTGCCCTGTGTTCTCTGGAGGGAGCGTGCAGGTCGGTTCCGGAGCTCCCAGCCGGGGTCTGAGGTTCAGGCGTGTGGTCCAAGGTCTCGGGATCTTATGGAGACAGCAGCCAGTTCTGGCTTCTTTGCTGGAGATGTGTTTGGGAAGCGACTTGGTAGTTCTTTGCAAAGATCATCATACAGTTGAATGGTAAATGATGCCTTTTTGTTTTGTTTTGTTTTTGGTCATGAGTAAATAAAAGCTTTCCCTTCTCTCTGACAGGAAAGAAGGAAAAAAACAAACAAACAGACAGACCAAAAAAAAAAAGTAGAACAGTAAGAATGAAAATATGCTGAGTGTAGCTTTTCAGCCACATAAAAATTCTGTGGGCTTTTTCTTTATGCTGGGAAAAATTCTTTAAATACAGAAAAGTATGTAGATTAATATCTCTAATACCTGTGCACTATGCCCAGGAAAAACCACCTACTAATGTGCCCATGTTCACTTCAAAAACAATTTTTTAATAACAAAAGTAAAACATTATAAAGTTGAAGCACTTTTCTCTTTTCAAGAGCCACCCCCCCCCGCCCCCATCTCTTCTCCTTAGTGGCGGCTACTGTCATAATTGGTGTTATGATATGATATGATAGCTACCATCATCATTTTGGTAAATACCTGCAGTCCACATTTTTATGCTTTGATGAAAATATGCCCTTCTTCATAAGGGACACCCCAGTTTGGCTTGTATTTCTGAATTGGCACAAACCCCACACTGCACACACAGAGTTCAACAGTTGCTTTTGTCATTCAACATCATATTTGTGAGTTGAATTTATCTTGGTAGACATAATGTTTAACTGCAAATATTAGATAAATATATTTTATCCATCTTAATTGCTACATAGCGATTTGTTATACAAAAGCAATGGCGGCCGACGTCTCCATGTGCCAAGCACTGTTCTAAGCAGTGTGTGTAACGAATTCCCTTGCTTCTGAAACCTATGAGAAAGTTACTGTTGTTGTCCTCATCACCCAGACACGAAAACTGAGGAATACAGTGTCCAGTGACTAGCCCAGGTCATTCTCTGTTGATGGATATTTAGATTGTTTCCTTTTTCCCCCCACCACGATAAACAATGATGCAGTGAACATCTTTGCACCTGCTCCTTCCTTACAGCAGAGGTATTCTGTGTGCAAGAGGTGCACCTGAGTGGGTGCGCCAGAGAACTTCTGGGACTTTGAGTGCTTACTCTGCTGACTTCCCCAAACATTTTCCGTGTCACGTTGGCACGTGGAATCTCGGGCGGCCTTCGCCTTGCCGATCCTCGGTTTTTTCCTTTGTGGAGACATGAGGGCTGGCTTGTAAAGGCTGAGGTGGAGATTAAAGGAGTTCTACGTGGCAAACACTCAATAACTCGTGGCTGTTAGAGTTAGTAATAAGAATATTACT
The DNA here is from genome assembly GCA_004024845.1 of Tonatia bakeri. Classification (NCBI taxonomy): domain Eukaryota; kingdom Metazoa; phylum Chordata; class Mammalia; order Chiroptera; family Phyllostomidae; genus Tonatia; species Tonatia bakeri. The sequence continues at coordinate 4,843 of PVIA01014228.1, forward strand.
GTTGCATTGTGCTGTGGCTGTGCCGGCCAGACTCTTATCAAGGACACACATTCCAAAGTTGAAAAATGATCTTTAGGACTGAGCTAACGATGCTTCTTAGTTGTTATTATTTTATTGGCTTGAAAATAAGCAACAGGGACTTCTGTTAAAGTTTTATATCAAACCACATCAAACAGGCCAGAGTGAGCAAAATGAAGCAGAGACTTCAAATGGGATGGGGCCGTTCTGGGCCTGTTGACGACCACTGTGTGACTCCAGGCGGCTCACCTGACCTTTCTGGGGGCCCAGTTCTCCAGGTCTCATGGGAGAATGATAACGTCTTCTTGCCTTGCGACATAAGGCTGCTACGAAGAGACGGAGATGGACAGGTGGTGAAGTGGGCAGTGGGGGTGTGAATTAGCTGAACCCTTTTCGACTGATTAAAAATAGAGGATCTGAGGTTAAATTTAAAGATGTTATCTTCTGTCTCTTAGATTTGGCTGGAAATTGAGAAACCATTTTTCTGTTGCATCCATATCCCAAACATTTCAGAAAATTTTTATCTTGGCTTCTGAAATGGGGAGATAAGGGGAACACATTATATGGCTCTGACAGCATGTTTCTCATGGCTGTGCCAAATTCTCGTCCGTGGAAATATTGAGGCTTTGATTTCCTAGATAAACCGATGTACGCAGTGGAAAGATGGGAAGGAGAGGAAGCCACGCAGCTGCATGCAAAAGGTTGTTTTGCAAATAACTGGTTACTTGATGCCTCTCAATTAGTTGTTTTCCAAACAGCATGCCTGACCAAGTTCACTGTCTTTCCTCTGTTCTCTGCCACCACTGCCGAGATCTTAAAGCCCCGAATCGCCAAGATGTTAAAGCCCCTGACGGCACAGTTGTGTTTAAATTTTCTTCAATCAGTTATCAGCTGAATTCAGCTTCTTTTTATGTCCAAAATAGCTCACTGGTAGCCTGAGGGAAGCCAACTGGCTTCTCTTCAAACTGGTCGGTCTGAAGCTCGGGGGCCGCAGGAAACGCTCTGGACCTGCTGTAGCTAAGACCCCATTGATGTCAGTTGGAGTCAGGCCATTTTCATTTGCTAATAAAGCCACAGAGTCCACGGTGGAGAACTGATGAGAGGTGCTGGCGGCCGCGGGTGGCAGAGAAACAATGCACCTGATCCCTGGGGGAAGGGAGAGAGTCAGACATGAACCTCACCAGTGGTCCCGACCTGCTTTTTCAGACAAGTCCTGGTGGTGCAATGGCTGGTTTAGTTTTCCAAAGGCTGATGATATGGGAATAAATGGGCTGGAAAGAGAGAGGGGGGGGGAGAGGTGGAGGGCGGACAGTGAAATAGATGTTTTTTGTTGTATAAGTCAGTAAATCAGCTGGGGGAAGAATCGAGAGTGGGCATTGCTCAAAGACGAGAGACAGCTTGGCCCGTCTGGCGGCGGGAGGGTTAGCACGATCACTCGAACCCCAGTAGGTTCAGTATTGGTGTCACAGTTGGCAGAAATTCGACTTCATTATTCTCATTAGTTGGGCATACAAATGCGGTTTCAGGAGATGCATACGGGTGTCGGGAGGACACGGAGCGGCCTCGCAATGTGTGTGCATGAGTCTGTGTACCACAGAGGTCATGGCCTCCCACGATTCAGTCATTGCTGGACTCACTTTGTCATCTTCCCTGTATTCAGACAGTGCCTGCTGTTTTCCTTTAGATTCACAGTTCCAAGTCTAAATGTCCACTGTGGACTCATTCGAAGCGACCATGAGTTTGGTGGATTCGTCTTTTTTAGAAATACAATGTACATTACAATTAATATGTAAACATTAACTTTTTTCTGAAGAAGTTCATCCAGTTGCCCCTACAATCATCTCATGAATGGCCAAGGTGTGGGACAATGTCGGGTGAGGGTTAAGAATATGGGGCTTGGTGTTAGTTAGACCTGATGTAAATCTCAGCCCCAATATTTAGCAGCTGTGTGATTTTGTTCGAATGCCTCACCCACTTGGGGCCTAGCTTTCCCCACCTGTGAAATGGGGGTTCTGGTGCTGCATGTACGGAGTTAGTGTGAGAATTCAATAGATCAAGGCATGGAAAATGTCTGCAGAATGCCCAGGGCAGAATGAGGTTTTTGACAAGGAAATAAAAGCATGGGACGGGCTGGATTTTGTCCTCCGAGAAAGTCGTATGCTAAATTTCTAATGCCTGGTACCTCATCATGTGCCTGTATTTGGAGGTAAATCTTTCAAAGAGGTAATTAAGGTAAAATGAGGTCATACAGGTGGACCCCCGTTCACTCTGCCTGGTGTCCTCATAGAAAAGGATATCAGGATACAAACAAAACACAGAGGAAAGGCCACGTGAAGACCAAGGGAGAAGGCATGGCCCTCTGCCAGCCAAGGAGAAAGGTCTCAGAAGAAACCAGCCCTGCCAACAACTTGACCTTGGACTTCCGGCCTCCAGAATGGTGAGAAAACACATTTCTGTTGTTTGAGCCCCCTGCCTGCAGTGCTCTGTGATGGCAGCCCTGACACATTAATACAATACATAGTACACATGCGTGGGAGGCCCAAGTTTACAGTCCTGGTGATCAGCCATGTGCGGACTTGGACTTGGGTCCTCCTCTGCTCCAGGATGGTGACGTAAGCCACACACAGTCACACACACAAGTAGAAACTGGTTGAGCCTTCTCATTGCCCTTCTTGTCAAATCCCCAGAAATATTGTCATCTGGGAATGTGTGTACCACACAAGAAGGGTGACTAATCCCCCAGGGATTCCAATCCATCATACTCTTTCGGTCAGGGTTCTCGGATTCTGTGAAAGGCAGTCATCTTTAACCAGGAGGAAGGGTTCCGAAGCGCTCCGGGCCCGGAGCGGTGCATGTTGTTGGGTGTCTCTTCCCAGCTCTCGGGCCGGGAAATTAATGTTCATCTAAGAATCTGTTTTCAGCTATTCTCTCTTGGCAAACATCGTTTGTTAACCCTCTGCCTCACAACCACATGCTCTTCCAATCACCAACTTGGCTATTTATGTGATTTAATGAATTCCAATGACATTTAATTATTATTATACACCAGTCCTAGTACACTTCATTCCTCCCCAGCTGTGGGTGCGGTTGGCAAGGGACGGTCCACAACGTCACACACTGTCTCCACACAAGTGGGCGGTTGATGGTTGGTCCCCGTGGAAACCACGGTCAATGGAGGCTCATAAAGGAAGAGGAACCTGGGCTGGCCCCTCCAGGCCAGAAGGAAATTAGAATTTGGATAGGTGGGCAAAAGAGGAGAGGCTATTTCAAGCAAGGAGAGGTTGAGAAAAATCCAATAGCATTGTATTGCAATAGTTCGTTACACGGCCATCTCCTGATGAGACCACAAGGAGAGCTTTTAGAGTGGGGATGAGGTCTCAGCCATCCTTGTGCCCCCCCGCCCCCCGTGGGCACACTGCCGCCTGCAGAGTGGTCCTGTACCACAGCGTCGCGATCACTGTGGGCGCCTGGGCTGTGCTCAGCTGACTCCCCTCTGCCGGCAGAAACACGTCTCAAACTGGCTTGAGCTGAAACAATTTAAAAGGGGAGGAGTTTATTGGCTCATTAAATTGGGAAAGCTGAGGGCATGTTGGCTTCAGGCATATTTGGATCAAGGGCCTCAACTATAACTCTTCATCTTTTGGCTCGGATTCCCTCTCTGCTGGATACATCATCAAATAAGATGCTTCCAGATAGTAGTCACTGTATGCTCGGTGCTCAGAGCCAGCCAGGCCTATAGGGCACTCCGTGTACTCTCTTCTGTGTGTGTATGTGTGTGTGTGTGCACGCACACACATATACATGTATGCATACACACATGTAAGCACAAATAATTTTTAATGAACCATCTGAGTAAGTTAGAGACATGGTCCCTTTTTGACTCTAAACACACCAGCAAGTATCTACTAAAAAAGAAGGATGTTCTCTTATGTAATCACAGCATGATGATCAAATTAAAAAAACACAATGTCGAGCCCTGGCTGACGTGGCTCAGTGCATTGAGCACGGGCTACAAACTGGGAGGTTGCCGGTTCAATTCCTGGTCAGGGCACCTGCCTGGGTTGCAGGCCAGGTCTCCAGTGGTGGCCACGTGAGGGGCAACCACACACTGATGTTTCTCTCCCTCTCTTTCTCCCTCCTTTTCCTTCTCTGTAAAAATGAATAAATAAAATCTTTAAAAAAATAAAAATACAATGTCAAGTCCACACAGTTCCCACACACTAAATCCATGTTTCATTTCCCGCAATTGGCCCAATAACAAATCTCCGAAGTCGTCTGGCCTTCTTTTCAGAATCCAACCCAGGATCACAAATTGCATTTGGTCAACATGTAGCTCTCCTTTAAATCTGGGAGAATGTCTTAGCTTTTCGTTGTCTTCCTTGACTGTGACATTTTTGAAGTGTACAGACCTGTCATTTTGGAAAACGTGCCTCTATTTGGGTTTGTCTGATGTTTCCACGTGCTTTTTTGCGAGCATAATTTTAATCCTTTGGAAGGTGATGGCTTTTTCATTAGACACCTAATATAACATTGCTCCAAGCCTTCGGTTTCTGTGAACTCATGGAAGTGGGCTTTCAAGGAAGCCCATCCAAGTTTCCTGTGCTACTGGCTCACGGTTTCATGATGCTGGTTGGCCAAGCTTTTATGGGTGCTGGGTTTTCAAAGGCTGTGTGACTTTTTAGAGCCACCTTAAGCCTACAGGCCATTCTAGGCCATCTTCAGCTAGGTGTGCTTCCATAAATCCGCTTACAGATGTGAGTCCCTCTTACGATTTGTTCAGGAAGGCAGCCTTCCTGTAAAAACATAAAAGTCTTTGGTCCCCCTAATTTAACCATTTCCATTCAAACCATGACTAGGGCTCCATACTCCAACCTGTCTGAACACCCTTCACACCCTCTAACCCATTCCAGTAATTGAGGTTTTACTCAGAGGCCACGCTTGCACCGACGATGGTGGAATTCTGAAGTGCTTCTTTGTTAAATCAAATCGCTTTTATTCTCCGAGCCCCCAGTGTTCTCTCCGTAAACAGGAGGCAATAACCTTGCTGCTTTCCTGGGCTGTAGTAAGGATTCGATTCGCATTAAAGTCCCTCACTGTTTGGTGGCATGCCTGACACTGCGTCATGGCTGAGATCGTCTTCTGGATCTCCGGCTATGCTTGTGTGTGCCTGGGTGTCTCTGTGTACCTCTCTCTGTGGGTCAAGTTCATCCTTTGCTTTGCAAATGAAGACCTGCCTGACCCTTTTCGGAGCAGCATTTGAGAGAAAGCTGGGGATGGGGCAGCTGACGTTGAGTTGGACGAACCCCTTTTTTCATTTGTGGTTGACCAGGAAGACAGTAGAATGTGAGTGATTGTGGACAAAGATCTTTATTGATCTTGGTCCCTGCTGTGATTTCAGCACCGAGAGTCATTCTGGGCACACAGCAGACGCTCAGCCAATATTTATTTAAATTAGAAGCCCCCGCTTGGACGTTGATTTTGGAATAGGATGGGGTTAGAGTGTGAAATGAATTCCAGGTAGAGCTCAGATCGACGTCTGTTAAATCTCTTTGTGCTGGCCCAGAGCGGCGGGTAGAAAAGACGCTCTCAGCCTCAGACCAGCGGGGCGTTCATGAGCTGCCACCGTTGGAGCCGAAAGGGGTGGTAAGCCGTGCACTGAGGCTGCGTCAATGGAGTCCAAGGGGCTCTCGGTCGGATTCACCGCTTATGATTCTAATTATCCCGGATCTCCGGCGATGGTGTGCCTCCCCGTGCCAGGCACGCCTCGAGCCTTATCTGTCATCCTCGAAGTAACCCCACAAGGTGGGTGTTCACAGTTTCATCTTTTCAGATAAAGTCATCAAGGCTGAGGAACAACCTATTCGGGATTGACTTTTCTTCCCATTAAAAGGCCTGAACGCTTTGTTGTGGGCTGAGAGAAGCAAGTTTTCTCAGCTTTACACGTGGACCACAGAGAGGAAGGGCGGTGATCCCCCTACATCTGGCCGCCCTCTGTCAGGGCTGTGTTAAGTGTTCAACACGAACATCTTACTTAATTCTTTAATCCTCTCCGCAGTTTTAGGTGGGTGGTTCCAGGACATCCATTTTGTAGAAGAGGAAACTGAGGCTTGGAAAACCTTAGGAACTTACTCCTGGCCCCCCAAGTCTGCCCTTCTAGGCTCTAAAGGTCTGAATGCCATTCACAGGGAGTCCAGCTACTGAGCCCCACTGAAACTGTGCTTTGGCATTGAGAATCTCAACACCCTCCGACAAGCCTTGGCCAAGAGGCATTGGGTGGTTTTTACATCACACAAGAGCCTACTAAAAGAGTCACTATCCCTTTTCCTCCGCGTCGATGAAATGAGATGTTAGATAGTGCATGGGTCAGGAGATACTGAGATATTGGCATCTAAAGAAATATTCATTGAATGGCCACGTGAATGCATTCTTCCAGGTAACTTTCTGGGGCTACTGAGATGTGGAAGGTGGGCTATAGCTGGTGCCTACCAGTTCGACCCTCTGGCCACCCACCTCCAAGCAGATGGTAATGACTTTCTCAGCCAGAATGTGGCCACAGAGATGAAAGGCTCTATTTAAGATTTCCCAACCCTTAAGCAAGCCACCTTGACTTCAGGGCCACCCTTTGAACTGCCTTCATAATCCAGCAGGAGAGGAACTATAAGTCAGCTCGAAGTAAGACTGCCCTCCATTAATACTTAATAACCTCCTGGGGGTCTCTTGGTATATTGCATCCCCTCACTGTTTGCTTTCTTTTTAGGGGTGTGAAAAGGGAAACAAGGCTTTGATATAAACAAACAGAGACTAATATTCCTGGGAAAAGAGGATGTTGTTACTGCGACCCATGCGGGCCGTGCGAAGATCTTTCATCAGTGAAACGTAAATTGTTGCAGGTAAATTACCGAGGTCTCATAGGAGATGATGGGTTGACACCCCCCCTCCCCCCACTGTCTCTTCATATAAATCGAGGCAGGGCTTGTTTGTGAGCTGGAGGTGGAGGGGGACAGGACTGGATGTGGGGGGGGGGTCGGAAAACTGAGCTGGGACAGCCTCCAGCTGCGCTGTCGTAAAACCAGTGCCCAGATATCTCCAGGTGTCTGAACCAACACCCTCACTTTTGGGCTTGGAGCTGCTGAAGACATTTCACAGTCTCGGCTTCATTCCCTGCCCCTTGACCGACACTTCCTTGGGACGACAACACGAGCGGATATCTCATCTGGAAGTGTCCTCTTTCCCAAGAGATGAGTCCCACCTCTCCTCAGAGACTTGAGTTGGTTGATCTGCAGCAGAGATTTCAGGTGCTCCATCTTGCTCAAGTCTCAGCTCTAAGGATGAAGACCACCGTGTGTACTGAATCTCTTTGTCAAAATTGAGATTTAAGGAAGTGTCGAGGGCCAAAACGGGGGGAGGGGGCCATCACTATTAGTGACTGAGCACTCCATCGGCTGCAAGTACCTGACACGTGTTATAGTCATTTAACTAGCTCCCAAATCCGTTGACGCGAGCCCTGAAATTATCTTCATTGAAGATGCGAAGAAACTGAGGCTCGGAGAGTTTGTTAACTTACCAAAGCCACGCAGCCTGGAACTGTCAGTGCCAGGATTGGAACCCACATCTATGGGGTGGAAACTGTGTGACATTGTTTTATCAGTGACATGCCCGTCACCTTCATTTCCCCTGTGTGACTTTATTTAATTCTTGTAACACCTTTCCTCTCCCGTCAAGTCCATGTGACAGGCGAGGAAGTAGAAGCTCAGAGTGAATAGGTAAATCATTAGGGTCGTGTAGCGAGAGGCAGGCCCAGATTCAAGGCATTGGATCCTTTGTTGTGGTTGTTTGCAGGATGCCTGCCATGTAGGCATTGCTTCATGATGTCCCTCTGGCCCGTGGATGTGGATTTCAGCTATCTGGATGCTGGAAACATGCTGACAGGTCTAGGCATGCTCTGTGGGTGAGGACCTTGTCATGGGTTGAATTTTGTCTCCCCGAATCCACATGCTGAAGTTCTAACTCCCAGGACTCCAGAATGTGACCTTATTTGGAGACAGGTTTTTACAGCAGTAATGAAGTTAAAATTAGGTCGATAGAGTAGCCCTAATACAATATGACTGGTGTCCTTATAAAAAAGGGGACATTTGGATACAGACACGCGCACAGGGAAGACGCCACGTGCCCATGAAGGCAGAGATCAGGGTGATGTGTCTACAAGACAAAGAATGCCAAAGATCACAGCAAACCTCTAGGGCATAGGAGGGAGGCATGAAACAGATTCTCAGATATCTAGGAAGGAACCAACCCTACTGACACCTCAGTTTCAGACCGGCCTCCTAAATGGTAAGATAGTACGTTTCTGTTGTTCAAGTCACGCGGTATGTGGTAGTTAGTCACAGCAGCACCAGGATGTTAACACATCCTTGGAGGGCAGGGAGACCATGAATGGCCCTGAGAACAGCTCATTCCAAACTCAACTGGTCCTCACTGCAGGCAGACACTTCTGCAGTGGCCACAACTGTGCCTCTGGTGACAGGGTGGCTCATTGCAAACCTCCCCTCACTAGAGCAAGCCCAAGGACATGACTGATTAGAGCCAGGATTCTCTCTACTTGAAAAGACTGGCTTGAATTTTTACTAGCGCATCTGGGAGCACACGCCATGCGGCATACTCACCACTGTCCATGTGCATATGGAAAGCATCATCGAGACGTGCATGTGTATCTGCTCATTTCTCGTTACAGGTTAAATATCAATTACAGATCCAGGCCAGTGGGTGCGCCAAATGAATCACACACACACAATAGCTAACATTTATGGATCACGCGCCTGGTACTTTCTCTGTATTATCTCACTCAAATCTTCACAAGTCTGTGAGTGAACACAATTATTAGCCTCTTTTTTTTCAATGAGAAAATGGACTCCTAGGAATGTCAGGCACTTGGCCGTCTGGGCAGGATCTCCGCGGTGTAATACAATGGTGAGCAACAACCTTGACTTTCCATCCTTAAAACTCAAAGTCCAGTGGAAAGGGGTCTTCTCTTCCCATTGTGTCTGTCCAAAGTCCCACGATAACTTCTGATTGGATAGAATTTGAACACAGACCTACTGCTGAGCCAATCATGGTGGCTGGGGATGGGATATGCTAATTGGCTGTCTAGTGGGGAATGAGAGTGAGGAAGGGGTTGATTCCTGGCGAAAATCAGGGTGCTGTAACCCGAGGAGGAAATGGACACTGTCCCATTTTGCAGACCGAGACACTAAGGCTGACGGGGTGAAGAGACTTGCTCAGTTTATACCACCATGTCCACTGTGGCGTGACCACTTGTGCTATGGAAAAACCCACCATAGTGTTTCTCAGAAGGACCACTCCTCCTGCTTTACAAAACCCAGGTCTGTGTGTTTTAAGATTAACCAGGAAATTGCTTCAGTATAGATGTGGCCTTATAAGAACTCTGACTCATTCCTTGTCTTCTCCAGTGGCCACGGTTGGAAATCAAAAGCACCAGTCTATTTTGGATGCTTTAAATAACCAACATTTGAAAGTCAGGGGTTGAAATTTTGCAACAGAAGCCTTAAAACTGCTTTCCTTGGCCAAACCTGGCCTGTGGGAATAGTCAGGGCTGGAGTCAGCTCGAGGTTCTGTATCAGTTGTCTACTGCCGCAGTAACGCTGTGTAACAAATAACCACCAACACCAACGGCTACAGCAATAACATTTATTTTTGCTTATGTGACTATGGGTTAGCTGGATAGGTCTGCCAAGCGGGGCTTACTCAGGTGTTTGTGGTCACCTGTAGGTCAGCTGCAGTCATCTTGGTGGCTTTACTGATCTTGGCTGGGCTTTCTTACTTATCTGAGGCCTTGGTGGGGACAATTGGGCTGACTCAGCTGTGTGTCTCATCCCCCAGCAGGCTGGCCCAGCTGCAAATGGAGAAGGCAGAAGGGCCCAAGAGTAGAAATGCACAATGTATCAAGTTGGTCACTGTCCCGTGGCCAAAGCAAGACACAGAGGCCAAGTTCAGAAACAGTCTGGGAGGGGGCTCCCCAAGGACGTGGGCTTAAAGTGGTGTGTGATTAAATGCAATTAAAGTGGTGTGGAAGATTAAATGCAATCGATCTTCCAAAGGCTCCAAATCTATCCTTTTAGTCTCCCGATAGGAGCGTGATCAGGAAGTGAGGATCGTGCCACAGGAAGCCAAGAAAAAGAATACTCACTGCCAGTAACCTTGACTTTGGCCTCATTGACACAGGAGGCCTGGACAGCAAACCTCTGGAGGTCCCTGTCTTTATTCAGGTTTTCAGCCATTCACTTGATGAGAATTTCTTGATGGTCTGGGACCTGGGGGGCAGCAATGACACAGAGGGCTGTCTCCTATGGGAGCCAGACAGGAAGTTCCATCCTCAGTTCTTAAGGGCCTCGTTGAGATTTGGGGGTGAGGCGGGTCGGGGGGTGTCTCTGGGCCCCTTAGACTAGGTCTCCTTTTTCCGTCCTCGCCCCACCTCACTTTCCCCGAAAGCCATGGTCAGTGGGGGCCCAGCTTGTTCTTCCAGATCCCGTAGGTTTGTGCTAACGCTCTTCAGCGGGCCAGTTACACACGTGACTGCCAAGTTCAGCTCCTGCCTTCCTCTCCTGCCTCCTCCTTCGTGCCACAGGCTGTGTCTTCCATGAAGCCAGTCTCTATTGTCCTGGAAGGATTGGCCTTCTTTAGAATGATGCCCTTATGAAGCCCTACTCTGAGCTGCCTCAGAAGTTTGACACCTGTAATATCTTATTTCTTTTCTCCCTCACACCACCACCTGAGGCTGGTATTCTGAGACCCATTGCACAGACTGAGACACAGAGGCTGAGGGGGTGAAGAGATTTGCTCAGTTTACACCACCAGGAAGCAATGGGGTCTGGATTTAAACCCAGGGAGATGTCTAGGATCTGAACCCCCACACCTGGCTTCCTCTCAGAGCCCTTTTCACCCCAGTTCTTTGTTCTCTCTACAGTCCCTGGCCATGGGTCGGATCAAGATCTGCTCTAAATATAACAATAATGTGAGAAATATAATACAAGAAAGTCGTTCTCTGTGAGTCCCAGAGAGAGAGAGGCTCCATCCAGCAAGGGCTCCTTTAAGCTGACTCTGCTCTGAGCTCCTGAAATCGCCCCTCCCACTAGAAGGCCAGGTCCCCTCCCTGTCCCTGGGAGCCTCCACCCAGGGGAAACAGGAGGCCAGGGGGTGGGCGATGGGCCAGCAAGATCAGCTAGAAACAGCTCTTTCTTTTCTGCCGGTGACGGGTCCACACCCTGGGTGCATAAATTCTTTCTTTTATTTTTATTATTATTACAGCTCAGGGTCTAGCTTGGGCCATAAATGGATTTAAGAGGCTGCTGGAGTATAGAATTTAATATAGTTGGCATCATTAAATAGTGGCACAGTGAACCCGCTTGGGGAAATCCGGACCCTCCCTCACCACCGCCCCTCTTCCTCACCCCTCTCACCTCACCTCCCTCCCGATCCCCGGTCCTCCTGGCAAAGGTCTCCTGCAGGCCCATCCTCCCTGAGGGGGGAGGGCGGGGGGGCGATGGGACAGCAGGAAGAAGGCCACACAGGACATACCTTTCCCAGGGGGTCTGCAGCCCTGGGGAGAGGGCACTGGGCAAATGACCAATTAGGGACACTTGGGGAGATGGGACAGAGCTTTCTAGATAAGCATGGTTTTTATCAGCCTATAAAAATACCACTTTCACTTATCTGCTTGCTCCTTCTCCAGGCTCCTGGGAACAGATGGAAGGGTGGACTAAAGAAAGGCCCAGAGGACAAGGGCGGGATGCCTGGGGGTGGGGGTCATGTGGGGCAGGGAGGGAGGAAGCAGTGCAGGCTTCAAGGCTCAGAGAACCAAAAATCTGCTGTGGGGTTTGGTTTCCTCCACACATACCACCGTCCAGACTTTTATTCTTATTTCACGCACGGAGAGGGGTGAGTTCTACAGTTTCGTGCATTTCATTGGTTCCTTACAGATGCTTTGTCTGTGTCTCCAGATCCTTGGCTCCGAGTCCATCTGTTACAATACCTTTATATATTTTATTCCACAAATACTCATCTCGTTCTCACTGTGTGACAGGGACAGATGCTGTGTTGAGTAAGACAGCCACAGTCTCCGTTCTCTACCTCTTAGAATCCAAGGTAGAGACATAATAAACAAGCATGCAGCAAAAGTGATAGGAGGCAGCGGCCAGCCACAAGGAGATCTGGGAGCAGAGAGAGTGGCATGTGCTAAGGCCCTGAGGTGGGCACAAAGGTTGGTGCAAATGAGGAACAGAAGGAAGGTGGATGAAATGTGGAGGCAGAAAGGGGGGCAGGATCCAGCTCTTGCAAGGCCTTAAAGATAATGGAAAGGAGTTGGGATTTTATTCTATAAGTTTTGAGATGCCCCATGGAAGGTTGTGAGTAGGCACTGGGCATGACCTGAGACCTCACTTTTGCTTAAGGGCAGCTAGCTCAAGCATTTTGGGGGGCTGGGCTTGGCCAGCAGGCGGAAGGGTGGTGGCAGCTGTGGAGGTGGTGGCGGGCAGCCAGTGATCTTGCAGTGTGGTCTGCATGGGCACAGAAGATGGGGTTCCAGCCTCAGCCCTGTTCCAGAGTCTTGGGGAACTTCGACCATTCCTTCCCTATCTCTGCATCTCTGCACCTCAGTTTCCCCATATGTAAAATTAAAGGGCTGGACTAGTTGTTGCTGAGGGATTCCTCAGGTCCTGCCCTCTGGGATTGGCCTGTGTCAAAGTCCAGGGGCCTTTGCAGGAGGCAGGGAGTGGGGACAGGCCTTTAGGGGACTGGCATCTGGAGACTGGCTTCTCCCTGGCCAGCTTCAGGAACCCGCATGTCCCTCCTCCCCCTGAACTGGTGAATCCCAGCCTGGACGGGGCTGTCGAATGCAGGTGCGCTCTCCAGGGGAACCTCACCATGCCGTGGGTGAGTAATCCCCAACCGAGTGCACCGGTGTGCCACACTGCAGAAGAGGGGGCAGTGAGGGTCTGCGGGAGCCCGTGAACCCAGTGACTGAATGAGAATCATGAAGGAATGGATGTGAACTTGAGCCTGCATAGGAGCACGTGTGTGCATTCAGGTGCACACAGCTAGGGCGTGTGAGTCAGGGTGAGGGGCTTTAATCGTGTGTGAGGCTTTTTGTGTGTGACTGTGGCAAGGGAGACTGTGATGGTGTGTGTGAATGAGTTCACATCTGCGTGTGTACAGGCATGAGCCTGGGGGTGGTTGTGTGTGACCTCCATGGTGTGTGTGTGTGACTCAGTGTGTGTCTTTGTGTGACAATGAGTATGGAAATGTGAGTGTGAGACTGAACAGGTGCATCTTTGTGGGTGTTCCTCTGTGCAAGCTCATGTGAGATGAGTGTGCGAGTGCGTCCGTGTATTTGTGTGTGGGATGGGGTCCATGTGTAGGTGTATCACACCTGCACGTGTGGTGGGGGACTCTGATGTGACTGTGTGGGGACAGAACTGCCCCACCAAGACATGCAGTGGTGACTCTGTGGCTGTGTGTGCTCTAAACCACTCCCAGTGGGCTGCTTGACCCCTTGGGGACAGAAGGGCTGTGACAGGGGTGTCGGCTAGGGCCTGGGACACAGGGCTCAGGCAAGCTTTCTGGGGCAGAAGTGGCAGAAATCAGAAGTCTCGCTGCTCCCAGCACAGGGCCGGTGGAGGGATGGGCTCGGCGCCCGTCTCCCCACCCAGTCTCACCCTGGTGTCTGCAGAGCCCACCAGGCTGGCAGATGCTGGGGACAAGCTCAAAGGCTGCCTGGGGGCCAGGCACTCGGCGCAGCCGGGCTGCAGCGCCTGATTCCTTGGGACCAACGTCCAAAAGTAAACATGGTCAGGACTCAGAGTCACCTCCTCCCCCCCGGAAGCAGGGGCACCGTTGGGGGTGCTGTGGGCCCGGGTGGGGGTGTGCTCGTGTCTTCACTACCCCGCTCCTGCCCTCGGCCTGACAGGGAGGGACCGTGCTCCGCTCCTGTCCAGGTATGCAACGGGCACATTTCTGTTCCTTTCGATGCTATTTTGTATGGGTTTCAGATGCACAGCTTAGTGGTGAGACAATCAGATACTTACACAGCTATCCCCCCGGTATTTCCAGTACAGTATCCCCACTGGCACCATACATAGTCACCTCAATACAATGACTACATTTCCTATGTGTTACTTACATGTCCAACCTGCCAGGGGAGCAGGGGCTCCCCCGAGCCCTGGGGCGTCTGGAGGGGGGCTCCTTTGTGGCACTCCCTCCTCCACCCCTGGGCACCTTCCACCCTGCTCCCAGGAAGTGGCTGTGGAATTTGTTTCCAAATATAGACTCTGGTGGCCCCGGTGCCTGTAGACAGCCCTTTGGCCTCCTGTCTGTCTGTTCCGCACGATTTCAACCGCCTTTCAGGAGGCCCAGGCCGGCTGGTTCCTGTGTGGAGCTGTCAGTGAAATATAATAATCATAAAAGTGGCCAATAAAAATGGAAGGGAGTTGAAAACTGGGTTAGGAGCCCAGGGCGGCATTTGACCCTCGGTGTCTTGTGGAGGTAGCCGCCCTGCGGGTGGTGCACACTCAGGCATTCCACAGCAGACACGGACCCAGCCCTGGCTGGGTAGCGTGGTTGGTTACAGTGTCATTCGGATACTCCAGGGTTTCTGGTTCGATCCTGGTCAGGGCACATAGAGAGTCAGCCCATGAAGGCATGAGTAAGCGGAGCAACAAAAAATGAATATTTCTTTCCCTCCCTTCTTCTGCCTTCCTTCCTTTCTCTCTCTCTAAAATCAATGAATAAAAAAGGCACAGACCCACATGAGTCTGAACCACACCCACGCGGGACCTGTATGCACATTGCAGGCTCAACACAATAGCAGGGAGGTCCCTAAAAGTCCCTCCTCAAATGACACACCATCCTCCATAGAGACTTGGGGGTGAAGTCCTTTTCAGCCACACGGAAGGAGTCACACAGCCCACCTCTCCAGGCGGGCAGCAGAACCTGGAGCTGTGTTGCAAAATGGAGACTGGGGGTAGAGGCTGGGGACAGTGATGGTTCTGGCCCGAGCTCGGATTCAGGTGTTCTGGGGTCAGGCACTGCCTCCTGGGTCCTGGGCTCTTGCCATGCCCCACTTGGACAGGCCCCTGGAGGAGCTGCCGTCGGTTGAGCAGCTGGTGTGAGAGGTCAGGGAGAAAGCCTCCCAAAAGGAGCCTGGTGTCCTTGCCAGCATCTTGGGGGAGGAGGATGTGGAGTTCCAGGGGACCCTGGAGATGGGGCAGCCTCAAAGGAAGCGCGTATTTGTGTGGGGGTGGGAAGAATTCGTCCCTGGTAAAGAAAACTGGACAGGAAGTTGGAGAGTAGGGACTGCTGGCACCTCCCTTTGGGGGGGTTCTCCTGGCATTGGGATCTCAGAGTCGCCCACCTTCCCTTCTTAACTTGGACTCGTGGCAGCCAGTGCTGCTCCAGGAGCCGCGTTGTTGTGATAAACAAGCAGCAGGAAGAGGAGTCTAGAATAGGGACAAGAGGGGCATGACTGAGAGTCCTCAGGACCAGTGCCTGGGGCAGATCCCTCTGGGTCCCGAGTGTGGGGCCCCTAAGAGCTCTGGGACTTTCCTGAGACCTGCCCCTGGGACCTTGAGGCAAGGGGACTTCACGGGCCCCAGGAAGCTCATTATGTCTTGAGTAATGCAAAGACAGAAGGGATGCACCGTCATGCTCCCTCCACCCTGAAAACAGAGTGTCTGGGAAAGAAGCGCCAGGGACCAGCAGGCCGGGCAGCCAGGTCCATCTGACTGGTGCCTCCACGCCTCCCAGGTTTGGCCACAGCAGGCCGAGCCAACAGCCACCTGTGCACTGCACTCCACGGGGGAGGTGGCTGGGGTTCCCTTTCAGCCTCTACCCGAAGACACAGAGCCTAGGGAATGGTGAGAAGATGGGTGGACTTCCAGCAGAGGCTGTGTGACAGTCACATCCTCACCCTCCCTGAGCCTAATTATTTGAGAGCTACATGAGTGAGTAAAACCGTGCCACAGCAGCTCCTGGCCTAACTGTTGGCTGTTGTCGGACCTCAAATGCCAACAGATTTTTGAGCCTCCAATGCCCACATTTCTCTTTCAGTGGCTGTGTAGATGCAGACAGGTCCCTACTGAGAACATTAATGCAAAATCCTGGGGAGGGAAGGAGACAGGGTCTTGAGTGAGGTTAAGGGAATGTCTATAGGCTGTCTTGAATTCCTACTGGAAAGGAGAAAGGAACGGGCGGGGACCCTACAGGCCAGCCCAGAGCTTTGGGGGAATTTAGATGGCCTATGGAAAGTAGGAGAAGAGAAGCAAAGTGTTGTCTTTCCTAACCAGCCTGGAGACAAATGTGGTCCACAATAGGGTGAAACAGGGGTAGTACCCCAACAGAAAAGTCCCTTCCATCCCAGGGCCAAAGGCTACTGCAGGCCCCCAGGCCTGGACTCCTTTCTGCAGTCCCTCTCTCCTCCGGTTCCCTCAGTCCCTGGATCGTGGCCAGTCTGAGCTGATCAGCACCCTGGTTCTTTCTCTGAGTTCACTGCTTCCAAAATGCAAGCAGAAAACCCGGGCTGTGTTGCTCACTGTCTGTCCCCAAAGAAAGGGGCCTCTTCCCCCTGCAAGTTCAAGAAGAAAGAAGCGTAAACCCAAGCGTATCAGTTTAATGTTGTTTATATTGCATCCACAACCGCAAACGTTTTCTCTAAAAGGAAAAGGAGGATCATTTATTCTTGCCCTCAATAAGACCTCACAGGTATTAATGCCACAAGTGTAGTTCCCGACTTTTCTCCTTCCCTTTGGGAGAAGTTATTCCAAGTAAGCTTGGAAAGGGTTGCGTGGACGGATGTGGGGAGCCTCGGGTGTGGATGGGAGTGGGTGGTAGATGTGAAGAGATCCCCTGAGGACTCCTGGAGCCCTAGGTCTCCGGCTGAGACGTTCGAGGTTCGGCTTCAAAGGGAAGCATCCGGCCTGCCTGCGCGCGGGTCTCCGAGGTCATCGCTCTGAGCTCTGAGTGGGGGCTTTTTGCTCATGGCCGAACCTCCCCGTCAGAGATTGTCCGAAATGTCGACTTTCTCCTCCGTTGAAAAAACGACCAGTTTGGCCATCCCTGCCTCGTCGAACCCACCACGCGAGCTCCGGAAAGCCGAGAGCCACGGGCGAAGCGCCTTGCAGGTCTCAGGGCGCGCTGCAAACGTGCGCGCCTGTCCCCGGGGCGCGCCGTTGTTGTTCGACGGGAACCCCGGGGTTGCCATGGTGACCAGGCAACCCAGGGCCCTGGCGGAAACAATCGCCAGGGGCTTTTCCACCACTAACTTCTGTCAGTCGCACCCCAGTGTTTTCCGGGTGTGACTGTGGTGTGGCCGGGGAGCGAGGTGTCTCGGGTCCCCGCTTCCGGCCCCTTCTGTCGCGGTTGCCCCCAAAGGTCGGAAACCCAGCTCCCGGGGAGGCCAGGGGAGCCCCGATGCGGTGCTCGCGGCCCCGGGCTGAAAGGGAAGAAAAATTAGAGGTCTCGACCAAGCAATCGTTTTGGTGACGGATCCCTCCAGTTTGGGGTTTGGCCGCCCTCCTCACCGGCACCCCCACCCACCTCCCTTCACCTCCTTAACGTCATTACTAGAGTTTTCACTCGCAGCTCCGGGAGGGTTGGCCGCCTCCATCCGCCCCCCTTTCCCTGCTCGCGCAGGGCTCCTCCCGCCGCTGGGGCCTGCAGCCTTCTCTCTGGGCAAGTTTCTCCCCAAAGAGAGGGCTAAGGGCTGCAGGTGTTAGCCATGCAGATTAAGCTGGCTCTTTCAGCGTCTATAAACCAGCTTTTTAGGTTCTCTTGACCCAGGGAGGCCCAAGTCGAAAAGCCTGGTCAGATTTTGTGAATTTCCAAAGCTACTGGTCTGGCTCACTCTGGCCAGGAGTGTTACCTGAATCCTTGGGTTCGTGGGGCTGGAGGGAGCTGAGCTTTGCTACAGGGGGTAATGGGTCTGGCCATGCCCACCCCCTTTGTTTTCTTTGCTGCTCTGACTTCTGACTCTGCGGTGTAGACAGAGAGGAACCATTGCCCCTAACCCCCTTCACCAAAGCGCTTTATGAAACATCAGATCGGATTCTCTCCGGTGGGGACGCCTTGCCCAGTGAGGCTGGGGCTGGCTGGAAAGAGGCCGGCGAGCAGCCAGAACTGGAGTCGTAGTTTCATCTCTGGTTTTGAATCCGGCCCTTTGAGCAAGCTTAACACGTGTGGATTTAATTTCCCTCTCTTTCTTGCTCTCTTTTCTTCCCCCCCCCACCCCTCCTTACGAGGGAACAAGAAAAATAGTCTGCCGTGTCGACAGCGCGACACCGTTCCCTTTGCCAAAGAAAATTTGTCTTCCCAGAGCCCCGGAGAGCAGCGGGCTCCCAAGTTTCCACTGCACCCTCCAGTTGAGGGAGGGGGTCTCCAGACAGGGCCCCCCCGCCTGCCTCCCAGGCCTGGAGGTATTAGCCTGAGTCTCTATCCTACCAGGTCACAGCCCTGGAATTCAGTAGAGTTTCCCCCACATCTTTTGAGGCCGTGGGATATGCTGATCCAGCAGACGTGGTGACTGCACCCAGGGGCCTTTCTACAGGGTCTGGGTGGCAGATATGGCTGGAGGGTTCAGGCCCAGCACAGCCCACAGGACAGGAGGTGGCAGCTCCAGCTTCTCCCAGCTCAAGACCCTCACCCTTCTCTCCTGTGGATTGGAGGGGGCAAGAAAAGTGCTCCTTTGCCCCGCAAGCCTGGCCTGCCACCACCTTCTGGAGCTTGCAAACCTCCAGCTTGGCTGTCTTCGCTGGGCCTCCAGGACCATGTTCCACGTCTATTTCTCATTTCATGACCCTGAGCAGGGGGTAACAATCTCACGCACCCAACTTGGGTGCGTGGGGAGGAATATTTCTGCAGCACAGGAAACAACACCAACATAAACCGTGGTAACTGAAATAAGGAGCAATAGTACTCGGTGGAAATATTGGAGAATCGTGGATGTTCCAATCACAGCAACAGCCGGCGCTCTGCCCAAATGCATCCGGTCAGAAAGGGGAAGCTAGGAATCCAGTGAGACATTGGGACGTTAGAGACTGCGGTCCTGGGGAAAAAAAAAATCCTACAGCCAGATTTCACCAGGCAGCGTGGGGGGAGGTGACCCCCTGAGAAACCAGGGAAAGTCCCACCCTCGTCTGACCCGCTCTTTCAAAAAACCAGTTGGTCGAAGTTTAGTTTTGTCATCATTTCGATTGTTGTTATAATTCTTATTAATTTTCTAAGGCTCCTCCGCACTTCTCCCTACTTTGCCCCCTGCTTCAATGGAGACCCGAGTCAGGCAGGACACATTGGGAGAGAGGGTGGATTCTTAAGTGAGTTCTCTTTTAAGAGGAAAGAAAGACGGTGTCTTTCTTAAAAACCGGGCAGGAGTGAAGGAAAAAAAAAAAAAAACCCCAACAGTGGTCGGTCTTTGCTTTTTTGTTTTCGTTTTTTACTTTTTTAAAATAGGAACCCCTGTTCTCCCATCTGTCGCAGTATTCAAATCTGCAGACATTTGGCTAAATGAGGAAAATAGATTTTTTAGGGAAAATGGAGCTGGGAGCGGGGCAGGGAGAACATCAGTCCCACGAAAGGAAGAAGGGAAGGTGCGGGCTGCAACCCCCTTTCCCAGTTTACTGCCCAAGGCCTGGGGAAAAGAATGGAGATTCTCAAATCTAGCTGAAGTCTTTATTTTTCCTTTCCCTGGTGCGGCCTCCAGAGCCGGTGGGACAGCGGGCCTGGAAAGCTGCGCCTGCGGAATCCCTTCTGTGAGTCGCGGGGGTGGTTTGGGGGCCCGCACCAGGACTTGAGAGAAGGGGGACCAATGGAGAGGAACACACCCCGCTCAGGGTTTTGCCTCTCCCCGTTGCTGCCCCAACAGGGCCGAGGCCTCGGTTTCTAGCCCACCTCGGCCCACGGGTCAAATCGCGACTCCGCTCCAGGCTTTGGTGGAAGTTGCTTCGGGTTGAGCTCTCGGCCTTTGGGAGCAAACTCTACACCCACGGGCCTCGGGTCGAGGAAAAGATAACGATGAGTAACTTGGGAAACGAAAGCGAAGCTCACCGAAGCCGCTGTGGCCTGGACCAGAGTGGGGACTCGGGTTCTGCCCTGCTGGAAGCAGAGGGGTGTGAGGCCCGGCTGGCCTGGGCGCCCGCATCCGGCGCCCAAACTGTGTGCTCTCCCCGCGGGCCTGACCTCCGCTCCTTAGGGGGCTTAGTCGACCGCGTTGCTGCACTTTTTGCCGCCGCTCCAACCCCAGAAGAACCAGGCCTGGAGCCAGGCCAGGCTTCGGAAAGCCCTGGAGACTGGGGTCGCGCGAAAGCCGGGATCGAACACCGCAGCTGGGGGCAAGTCCAGATTCCGAAGTCCGGCTCCCTTGGGGGGCCCCTTGGCGGAAAACTTACCCTTCCTGAAAGCCCATCGCTCGCTCGCTCGCTCGCGCTGTGCGGGGCAGGCCTAGCTCTCTTCTCCACGCCGCAGTGGGCGTCTACGCAGCACGCGATTCCCAACTGACCCCAGCGCGTTTCCAGCTGCGCGCAAAAGCTCGCGCGCATCCTTCACGGGGGCTGCGTAGAAGTTATGCCCACAGATGAAAACAAAAATAATAATAAACGTTATGACAAAACAAAATAGAGGTCCTCGTTTCTCTGCAGGCCCTTGACGCTATAATTTTTCTCTGCAGAAATCGCTCCTTTCCATCCCCACCCCACCACCCACTGGCACCCCGCCCCCGCCCAGCCGCTTTGCATCCCCCGAGTTAGCTAAAGGACCCTTTGCAGAATGGACTTTTTCTCAGCAAGAGACGCAACAGCCGACTCTCTTCCTCCCAACGTCTCTGTGTCATTTCCCCTCCATGATAACCCAGTAATTACTCCTCTGAAGGTCTGCGAGGGGACACTGAGTTATCGCGTCCCAAACAGGACCGGCGAGAGAGGCGCCGCGACATTCACTGTGCCCAGAGCGCCTCCTCGGAAAAAAAAAATAATTTTCAAATAATAAGAGCACTCTCTTGCCTCCTCGCTCCCATTGAAACTTGATTGCTTTCCAATTGTGGGCTGAGGTGGGCTCCCACCTCCCTTCGCAAAAAGGCCCCCCTCCCCCTCCCTAAGGAAATCGATCTTGGCTCAATTTGTGTCTGAAGTTTGCCACCCCCATTTCCCCAGAGGGCGCTGGGTTTGTTTATTTCTTTATTTATTCCCGTGGCCGAGACGTCCCGGACTTGTGGCTACGCAGACCCCGGGGACTGATAGGCGAAGACGGAGAGAAATTAACCTCCCGCCACTGCCCCCCAGTCGAGCGTGACAGCGCGCGGACCAGTTGCGTGACTCGTGACGTCTCCGAGTCCTATAGGTGCAGCTGCTGGTGAGATAGCCGGTATCGCCTGGTTGCCTCTTTATTTTATTGGGGTATGCCTGGTAATAAACAGTAATATTTAATTTGTCGAAGACCACAAACCAACTTCGAGCTGGGAGGTACATGCTGCTCTTGACAGAAGCTGGAAGAAGGTTTGGCCTAAAGGGGTCTCTTTTGGGGGTCTTTTCCGAACTCTTCACCTGAGCCCCCCCCAACCCCAGCGAGGCGTCACTCCAGGCTTCTGCGCTGGATAGAAGAGGTGGGATTTTTGGAGGTGAGTGTCGCCCTGGAGAGCTTTGGGAGGAAAAGGAGGAATAGGTTTGTCTCAACTCTTCGCCTGCCTCTGGCCCCCTAGCCTCCTGCCCCAACGTGGCCCTGCTGAATCCCCCTACGCAGTGCTGCTCCTTCTACCCGGCGGAATGAGAGTGCATCCTCTTGTATTTCGCCTTCCGGTGTCACCTGGCACGAATAGATTCCCCCTGGAGGTTTCAAAATCCCAATTTTGCTTGGTGGCCCACCCTGTCCGGGCTCCGAGAACTTGAGTGAATCTGGCCAGGCAATGACCTGGGGGAGTGGAGATTCTCCCTCTGGAGAGGGGCCTGCAGGTTATTTATGGGAATTTATTTTATCCGCAAATCTCTGAGAATTTGCAGGGATTGAAGAGGTCTTTCTGGATTTCCCTTTCCTTTTGCCAGAGAAGCAGACATCTCACCGAATCCTGAAGCCATGTTTGTTTTCCGTCTTTGGCCCCGGGGGTCGCCCCCTTAGCAAGCCCAAAGTCCTCTGAGCTGACATTTTGGAAGGGTGAGGGTGTTTTCACAAATAAATAAACAGCCTCTGTGAAAGGCTGTTTGCAAACAAACCTGGAAGGTGGAGTGAGAACTGTAGCAAACGCCCGGGTTGGTTTTCTCCGCGGTTGCCCCACTTTTAGGGGTTGGACAATTCACTTCGGAATTCTGCAGTGATGTGCCGGGCCTGCCCCAGGACTCTGACCCGGCGGCCACAGATGGCTACACCGGGGCGGCTGGTCTCCAGGATATTTCTCTGCCTTCAGCCCTCCACCCAGACCTCGGCCTCCAGGTCCGAGTCTCTAATCTGAGCCCCAGAAAAGAACAGGGCGAGGGGGTACAGGAGATGATAACAGGAACCCTGACATTTATTCCAAGCACTTGGTACTCCAATCTGGGTCTGCTCAGGCTAAGACCTACTGACTGTGTTTACGCTTCTATTGGCCTCTTCAACTCTACCCTCAAAATAATACATTGTTGGGGGGCAGGGAGAGGAGCCGAAAGGAGATGAAAACCCCAGCCAGCCCCCAATGACTGTTTGATTATTTTAATAAAACTGAGCATTGCCTGTATACACATCCAGCCAGGGAGGTCTGGTGGCTCTGGAGGGTGGGGGCCAATGGCGATTTCTCGGCATCTTTGATCTCAGGCCCCCATCCCAACCCACCTTCACCCTGCCTTCACCCCGCAGTCACTGGGAGTCTGGGTGATGAGTGGGGAGGGGGGGAGATGTCAGGGCGGCTAGCGGCGGGCCGGCTGGGCCAGGCAGGGTCATGTAGCTCTCCCTCTGGAGGTCAGCGTTGGAGACAGAACCCGGGCCAGGCTGCAGAGGGGGCGTCCTGCGTTCAGACTCCATTCTCTGCACAGCCTGCGTCGCCGCTGAGATTGCTTCCCGGGGCAGAAGCCGCCCGGTTTCTGCGATGATTTGTGCAGGATTTTTTGCAGCCACCGAGCCGCACTCAGAGCAGCAAAGATGGATGGACTCTGGGAAGGGGGTGGAGGGGAGGGGGTGATCTGGAGGTCTGAGTTT
>PVIA01014229.1:0-28063 GCA_004024845.1 Tonatia bakeri
TATGTAGAAATGGAAGAGGGGATGCTCATTAAGTAAGTGAACTTTTTAGCCACTCTTACAAAAATGCTCCCTATTCCCATTTTTCCTTTTGTATATTTGGAATTAGACAATACAGACTGTGTTTATATCCCTGTTTTCTTTGGGAAGGCCTTGAATATGCTGAGAAGTCTCTAAAAAATCCTATTAGAAATGGGTAATTAATCATGCTGCTCCCATATCACCCAGAGAAAGAACTGCTGACTTGAGCTTGCTCACCCCATTCACCTGGGTGCACTGCTCACATCAGAACCACTGATGGGCTCACACGATGTTGCTGTCAACCTGTCACTGCTGGTTGAGCACTTGGTCTACTAGTAATACAATGTTTACAACAGGCTTTTTATTTTTAAAGCCACTTCACTTTTTTTTGCCACATCACATATTTCCATGGATTAATGAAATTTTATTGGTTCCCAAAAGCCTGGCCTTTATCTGCACCAGCAGAGGCAACATGCTGCAGTTCAGAGAACACACATTGTGTGTTCCAGCAGATGTCCTCACATTCTATCATCCATGCTCCACTTTGTTAAATCAGACCAACACAAAAAGCTGCCTGGTCCTTTTAACCTGACGTGTTTCTCAGGGCTCTGTAACTGAGGGGCCCTCTGTGCAAAAGGAAACCTAGAGTGACACTTGTTGCTAAACAGGCACTGTGTTTAGATTGGTTTCCCTATAATTCTCTTAAGCTGAAGCTTTCTTTTCATAATTTCTTAAAATTACAGTTGAGTTCAATATCATATTCATTTTAGGTGTACAGTGTAGTGGTGAGACATCAATAACACTTATGAAAGGA
This sequence comes from Tonatia bakeri, assembly GCA_004024845.1. Taxonomy (NCBI): domain Eukaryota; kingdom Metazoa; phylum Chordata; class Mammalia; order Chiroptera; family Phyllostomidae; genus Tonatia; species Tonatia bakeri. The sequence continues at coordinate 833 of PVIA01014229.1, forward strand.
TCCCCTGACAAGTCTAGGACCAACCTGTCACCACACACACTGTTATTACAATAATTTTGCTTGTACATGCTATGATGTACCATGCATCCCTGTGAGTATTTTGCTAACCTGTAGCTTCTCTTCTGAATGTCTTACCTCTACCGCATCAATGTCCCTGTCCCCAATGGCTACTGCATAAACTAATGCTCACATGTCCTGCCTGGGTATACAGAGCACTCTATGGTGTATCCCCTGCCATCTCTCCCTGGCAGACAGAACCCCCACTGCTTTTCATAGTTGGATGTTATCTTTGTTTCTTTCTGGCTCTGGTGCTGTAGGCTGGGAAGCCCAGCTTGGGTTTAGGCCCCACACATCTCAGATGGGTTCCCCCAGTTGCTGAGATTTCCCTCTGGCACTTGAGCTCCCACCCGTGTGAGTCCCGCCAGCCTTCCCATGTCTCCTCTGCACTCTGTACCACTTATGGCTGTGGTAAAGCCATTTCTTTCATCAGTCTATGGTTATAAGACTTCTCTCCCACTAGTGGTCAGTTGTTTATTCCAGATGATTTCTCTACAGTTTTGTTGTAGTTCCAGGTTGGTTCTGGGAGGAGGTTAGTGTAGTCCTTCACTTAGTCCTCCACATCTTGGGTTCTCCTTCTGTTGGATCTCCTATTGCCACAATTTGAAGTTTGCAGACTGACTGTATCCCCAGAAGCTGCTGAAGATGAGCCTGGGAACTGAGAGGGGTAGAGGGATGGAAGGAGATCGAGGGCCTCTGGACCTGAGAGTTTGTGCAGCACCAAAAACAGAAAGAAAGAATATCCAAAAGGACTGGGCTCAAGTTGGAGAATGTGTATTTTTCTAAGTTTCAGAACTATTTCCACAGTTTTCCTACATCAGAAATTAAAGGCTCTCTCTATAGTATAATGTGCTGTTGCAAACACTAATCCAAACTGCCCCACACAGGCCACAATTTTTCTACCACGTTGTGTTTGATGTAAAACCCAGTAAGATTCACAATGTTCGTATGACATCATCAGGTCCTGATTCATTTTGTTTTACTAGATTTTCACCTCTGGAGCATGTAGTGCTCTCCTTTAACAGCCACAACAAAGTGCTGAAAATACTGGAGCAGAGACTCCAAGAGGGAAAAAAAAAAACTCCAGGAGAAGATCTCTGTTTTGTTTGAAAGTGGCAGAACGTTATTTGTTGCTGTAGGTGTTGATATTTACACTCTGTGTTTTGCATGAGGAGAGGCATTTCCAAGTCAGCCTAAATAAATGTCTCCAATGAATGTTTGCTTCCCTCACATCCTTCTTTCACCATTGTATTTTTTACCCATGCACAAGTTTCTTACTCTGTGACTTCAGAGATCCATCAGCACCCTGTGCCCCACACATGGGTATCTAGCAGAACAGCTCCTGCAGAGATGGGTACTCATACCCCTGACAGGTGGTGATGCTGGAGTTCAGTGAGGCACAGGCTGCAAAGGTTTTCCAAAGAAGGGAGGTTAAGTTCAGTATACTCAATACAGTTGAGTTTAGTGTGGGGGCCACAGCCCAGGGCTGTGTGTTAGGTTCAGAAACTGTGGTAAAAAAAAATATGTATTTTTAATATATATATGTATATTTATATATGTATATATGTATATATCTATATATATATCATTAAAATGTTGTTCAAAAAGTCACTGAGATTTCTTTAAAAATTAAAATTAGAAATACCATACAACTTAGCAATTTAACTAGTGGTCATTTGTCTGAGAAAAATGTAAACACTAATTCAAAAAGTTATATGCACCTCTATTCATTACAGCCTTGTGCCTTCTTTATTACACCTAATATGGAAGCAATCTAGGTGTTCATCAATAGATGAACAAATAAAATAAATGTAATATATATAACCTATTTGTAATCACACATTTACATTAAAGTATTTCTTAGCCATAAAAATGTGTGAAATCTTGTCCATTTTGACAAAATATTATAGGTCACCCTGGAGGGTATTATATTAAGTCAAACAAGTCTCACAAAGACAAATACTGAAAGATGTTACTGTATGTAGAATCTAAGAAGCTAGAAAAATGAACAAACAAAACAAAATAAAAACAGGTTCATAGATACAAAGAAAAAACTGGTAGATTCCAGAAAGCTGTGAGTGGAAGGATGGGAAAAAATAAGTGAAATTGATTAAAAGGTGCAAACTGCCACTTTTAAGGTAAATATGTCTGTGGAATGTACCAAATGGCATAGAGAATGTAGTCAATAACATCGTAACAACTTTGTGGAGTGACAGAGGGTAACTAGGCCTGTCATGGTCATCACCTACCTTGTCATCTACATCAGTACGAGTCACTGTGTTGTCCACGTGAAACTAATAGAAGATTGTAAGTCAATTATATTTCAATTAGAAAAAACTTAAAATATAATATTCAATCCTACTCCCACCAAAATAGGTACTATCAACACCCAGAAAATTACAAGTGTGGGTGATACTGCGGGCAGGTCAGAATGCTTGTGCACTGTTGATGGGAATGGCAGAATGATGAAGTGTAATGACGGCTGCAAAACAATGTGAATGTATTTAATACTATTGAGCTACGCCTTAAAGTGGTTAATATAGTAAATTTATGTGTATTTTATAATCATAAAACATTTTTTAAAAGTAATGTCTTGAATGTGAATGCCAATGGTGCATTTGAATGCAGAATAAAGACAATCCTAAGTGCACCATCTGACTCTATTCATGGTAAGGTGATTCATTTTCACAAAAACAAACAAAAAACAAACAAACCAACCACCCTGTTGCCTGGTTTTATTTCTTCGACTTCACTGCTCTTAGGTCTCCTCAGAGGGTTCATTTCTGCTGTAGACTGAAGCATGCTCTCTGGAGGGAGTTAGTCATGTGAGACATTGTGTCCCTTGAAAATGTTCTCTTTCCCTTAACAACCAGCGAATGCCATGAGGAACTCTCCTCCTCCGGCCTCTTCTGCTGTAGACTACATGGTTCATCATTAGGGTTCTAACTCAACTTAATATCCTCAGAAGAGGCAAGAGGTTTTTTGAAACAAAAAATAGCTGGCCACAAAGGGAAAATAACTTGGGAAGTTCCCTACACAGCTCATCTAAGACATCTTCATTCTCATCATCCCCGACTTTATTGATTCACTATCTTATACTGTACACTCTTCAGTTCCCTGGATTTTTTACTTGCATGCCCCTCCAGACTCAATCTTTCTGACCAGACTTCCCACATCTGCCAGACCTATCCCCTCCCACCTGGACACTGCAGCTACCGAGAATCATTGGATCTTTGAGCCTCCTTTGCCATCATGGGTTCTTAAGGAACTTGGAAACTCCCAAACCAACTGAAGTTAAACAAAATGTTTGAAACAGAGAATGAAACCACAAACCACACCTGTTTTATATTTATTATGCCTAGGACTTCTTCTGTGGAAGCAAAATATTCTAAAATGTCTCAAGGTGTTCTGTTTGGTGGGGCTCAGTGGACTGAGTACCAGCATGCAAAACAAAGGGTCACTAGTTCATTTGATTCCCAGTCAGGGCACAGGCCTGGGTTGTGGGCCAGATCCCAAGTAGGGGGCACTTGAGAGGCAACCACACATTAATGCTTCTCTCACTCTCTTTCTCCCTCCTTTTTCCTCTGTCTAAAAATATAAATAAATAAATAAATAAATAAATAAATAAATAAATAAAATCTTTTAAAAGTAAATAAATAAAGTCTCAAGGTTCTTACCACCAATCTTTCCTTAAAATATTTTTATTTAATTGTATTAAAATGCATAACATTAAATTTACTATCATGAGCCAAGAGTCTATATATATAGTTCAGTGGTGGCATATACAGGGTCCAGCAGAAGTAACTCCTTCATGAGTGTGGTTGGTTGTGTAATAATATGGGTGTAATAACTTACAGTTTCAATTTGAACATTTCACCTAAAACACCATATGATGTGCTTGAGTATGATATTGTATGTTACAGAATTATATGCTCATGATTTTGTAATATAAAGGGGCATTATATGTGCCAGACCTGTATATTCTCCTTGATGCAAAATGGATCTAGCAATTTTGCATCAGTAAAACTGAAAATCTATACCCATTAAAATAAACACCCATTTTTCCTTCCCCAAATATTCTAATGACCAATCTTTATTTCTTTAAATTTGAATATGTGACATAGTTTGTATATGTGTAAATACAGTTCCTGTCTTCTTATGACTTATTTGTTTCACCTAGCATAATAACTAAATGTATCTTGTCTTCCAAAGGCTGAATAATTTTATACATATAAACATTTTCTTTATTTTTTTAAGGTTTTTTTTAAAGATTTTATTTATTTACTTTTAGAGAGGGAAGGGAGGGAGAAAGAGAGAGAGATAGAAACATCAATGTGTGGTTGCTGGGGAACATGGCCTGCAACCTAGGCATGTGCCCTGACTGGGAATCGAACCTGCGATGCCTGGTTCACAGACCGCGCTCAATCCACTGAGCTACACCAGCCAGGGCCATATAAACATTTTCTATTTCCATTCCCCAGTTCATAGACAATTGTGTTGCTTCCACCTCTTGGCTATTGTGAATCTAGCTGCAATGAAATTGGATGTGTTAAGGTTCCTGTTAAAGGTGAGATGATATGGTATTTATCTTTCACTGCCTGGATATTTTGCTTAGCATAATGCTTTCCAGTTGCAGAAACCTAAACAACAAAACAGTGAAACAAGCAAAATATAGTCAAAGATACTGTAATAGAGGACAGGCAGAAAGTGACCAGAGGAGAGAGAAGAGGGAGTTTCAGGGGAAAAGGGGAAGGGTTTACAGGGACAAAGTTAAAAGACACATGGATAAAAACTAAGGGGAGGATGGTAATGGGAGGGAATTTGGGAGGGAGGGGTGAGTGAGCTGGACTGGGAGTAAAGGGGAGAAAACTGTACTTGAACAATGATTAAAATAAAATTAAAAAAAATTGGATGTGTTAATATTTTTTTCAAAATCCTGCCTTCAATTTCTTTGGATATTAAAACAAAAGTGAGATTGTTGGACCACATGGCTTTTGTTGCAGTTAAATTGGAGGCTTTATTCATGTAACATATATATTAGCCCCTTAATAGGTATATGGAATTTGCAGATGATCTTTTTTTTCTTCTGTAGGTTTTTATTTTTCCATTGACTTTTTCTTTTGATGACCAATAGCTTTCAAACTTGATATAGTACCATTTTCTATTTTCCATTGTTCCCTAAGCTATTCACAACATATCAAAAAAAAAAATCATTGCTAAATCCAATTTCATGAAGCGCTCCCCTGGGTGTTCTCCTGTGAGTGTTAGAGTTTTAGGTCTTCCCTTTAGACCTTTAATTCATTTTGAGTTATTTTTTGTATGTGGTGTAAGATAATTTTACATGTGAATATCTAATGTTCTCAACACCTTTTGTTGAAGTCTGTCTTTTCTTCACTGAGTATTCTTGGCACTTGATGATCATTTGACCACATACAGGAAAATTGATGTAAAGGCTCTCTATTCAGTTCTATTGGTCTTTATGTCTGTATTTATACCAATACCATTCTATTTTAATGTGTTTTATAATGCATTTACAAATCAGGAAATGCAAGTCTCTAAATTTGATTTTTTTAAAGATATTTTGGGCTCCTCAGTGTCTCTTGGAATATCATATTCATTTAGAATGATATTTTATATTTCCTTAGAAAATAGCATTGGGATTACAAAGTGTACATTGAATCTGCAGACAGTTTTTATTAGTATGGACTGTTTGAAAATACTAACATGTAACCTATGGTTTTGTTACTGAAGAGTACAGATGTTCAAAGAAGCAGTTGTGTTTTTTTTCCTCCTGGGATATACTCATGCTCAGCACTTTGATACTACTTTCACACCCCACTTAAAACTCCCTGAGGTAACACAGGACGGGGTTTTGGAGGCTTTAGGTGCAGGAACTGTGAGAGGAGATTTAGAAAGCTGGACTCTTTTCCAGCATTTGTTTTGTCTGGTTTAACTGTCTGATCACACCATGGCTGACTCTATTCTGCAGTCCATCCTCTTTTTTCTTCCAACTCTAGCTCAAATAAAACCATTTTATTTCATAAAAAATAAGAACCTTCTCTAATAGAAAGCATCTGTTTTTAAAAAGTTTGTGACTGGTTCATTGGACATATCACTAATTTGTCATAGCTATTTGAGAGTCATCCACCAGAAATGTAGTCAAATTGTCCACTAGAAATTCTAAACTTTTGTCTTTCATCAATGAAATAACTGAGTCTTTGGAAGATATTGCGAGTGAGTCTGTTAGCTGCAGTTCCAGGAATGACACCAGACCTGAAGGCTTGGCTAATTACAAAGTAGAGATCTGACATGACAAAATTGTACACCCTTAGAAAATGCTCAGGGCTGAGGAGTCTGTGCAACAATGCCCAGCTTTGTTTTATTCTAGTGTCACCACCCTTGCACCACCAATGGGACACTTATTCAGGGTGGGGGTAATGAGGAGCTGAAACTGTGAAGGAAACATTTATCTTGCTTAAGAACACAGGACTGCAACAAGGTAGATTTAGAATGCTTTTTAAAATATGAAGAAAATATATTTAAATTTTGAAGTTCTTTGAATATGGTGGTAGAGATAGTCATTGGCCCCTGAAAATATTGTGAGTTATGTCCCTGGATTCTGGGAGTGTTATGTCCCTCAGAGGACACTTTGTATGTGTGGTGATGTCACAGATGGTGGAAGGGGAAATCTACTTTGGATTTTCTGAGTGGTCCCTCCATATAATTGCTTGCATTTTTATGACTTAGAGGAACAATTAGAAGATTAAATGACAGAAGAAAAAAGGAAATGTGACCATGAAGGCAAGGGTTAGAAATGTACATGTGATGGGGGAACATAGGGCAAGAATGAGAAGAGCCTCCAGAAGCTGGAAAGACAAAACCAGATTTCTTCAGACAGTCTGAGGTGGAAGCAGGGCCCTTCAGATACACAATGGGGTTTCCTCACAGTGATGCCCATTTCAGGCTTCTGGTGACCAGGATGGTTAGGGAGGGTGTAGACAGGCTCAATGCCTTATCCATTCAGAGGCACTTTGGAGACACACAGGTGACCATCTGCTCATTCTTTCATCCCTTGTCTGAAATTTCCTCCACAGCCATCATAGGATGGCACATGAGGGTGAAGGGAACCTTTAAGGTCTTTTCACTAACATTGGCAGGGACACTGAGCACATTTCATGTGTGCAAAATGACAAACCCTAACCACTGACATTGTTCCTATTCTACTTGCATTTTCACCTCACATGTGAGGGAGCAGATGCACAAACCTTTCAAAGGTATTCTGTAACAGAACCTTGACTGTGTGTGGAGTATAATGACTCCTTAAAATTGCTATGAAGTGAGATCCCAGTTCTTGGTCATGTGCATCCATTGCCTTCACTACCTTGTGATCAATCAGAGACATCTAGGGAACACCCATAATACAGAACACATTGTCACCTCAACAAAGACAAATATTTTTTCTGCAGAGGTGAAGGTCATCCTCAGGGTACTTTTGCAAAATTAACTGTGGACTGTGAGTGGCTGAGATGTCTTAAAGTGCATAGTGGCCCAAGGTCCCAAGCCCAGTCTCCATCAACCACATCCTCTGTTTCTCCACAGAACCTGTGAGCTGGTGAACTTTCTAGCCAGCAAAACCTCAGTCACAGAGCATAAGGACACTCTGCTGCTGGCTGCTACACAAGTGTGATCTCCACTCTGATTTTATTTTTATTTTTCCATTGGGTTTAATTTTTTCTAATAAGATAGCTTAACATTTCAAAGTTTTGCATTCTACATTCTTACAAGCTTTAGTCAATAGCATCAGGAACACAAAAAACATTACAATACCTCAAAACACAAATGAATACTAAATAAAACCACATGCAATATACAACAGACAAAAATATAAAACATAACAATGCTCTCAGAAAATCAGAATAAATATGAGTAAATATTGTATTTTTTAAAGATTTTATTATATTTCTTTTTAGAGAGAGGAGAAGGGAGGGAGAAAGAGAGGAAGAGACACATAAATGTGTGGTTGCCTCTCAAGTGGCCCCCATTGGGGACATGGCCTGCAACCCAGGCATGTGCCCTGACTGGGAATCAAACCAGTGACTGGTTCATGGGCCAGCACTCAGTCCACTGAGCCACACCAGCCAGGGCTGCTCTGTGGTTTCAAAACATCAAGAACCTGAAGGTCTTTATGAGGATGAATCTGTTTTATGGCTATAGAACCTTCACCATTGGCCTTGTGAGGAGAAAGGATGTGGGAATTATTAAATTATGAATAAATCTTTTGCACTTTTTAAAAAGATATACTGTGAAAGTGGAAAATTGTTAGAAAACTTGCATTGAGTCATAAATGCTCAATAATAAAAGCTGACATTGTCATTGTTGTTGGCTTAAGGTTACATTTTACAGCAGATTCCAGCTTCAGTTGGTCTCACATGTACCATCTCTATACTGAAGGAGACACCAAGTCCCTCAGAGGATGGGCAGCTGTCATGTGATGACCAGTGGGAGCATGTGGTGAGCTTGCAGACATTCAAGTTCTGTTCTTTTCCAGGCGTCGTGTGGAGAGCACCTGGACACTGTGTGGTCAACAAGAATAAGCTAAAAAATACCTGTGTGGGTAGTAACTCTGATCTCCTTCTCTATGTTTGACTTCTTTCCATAAATTCTAATGTCTTCTTTAGTATTTTTATTTTCATGGCAGTAGGCTTATTTGTACAAGTTTAGCATGATGCTGTCCCTTTTATTAATGGAATATAATTGGAAACACTGGCAATACAAACAAGCTTTGAATAAAATGCCCTAGTTCAGTCTGATGCCCACAGAATAGAAATAACCTCACTATTTCTGAAGCTAAGTTTAACCTGATTGTTATTCTTATATTTCCAGGCAAGAGGGCATCACCCAAAACTAACAAGACTGCAGGGATAATGGGAGGGTGAATTTCCCCAAATTCAAGAGGCTGTTAAATTCCCATCTTATGTTTTATATAAAAACCTGCATCAGAGCAAACTATGTGGTGAATATTATTTTCTCTTCACTTTAGTATCAAATTAGGACAAAGCAAATTACAGCAGCCCTGTTGTAGGATTAAGAATGCTCTTGTTTGTTTGATAGGTCACTTGATCACATATAAAAAGAAAAAGGTGATTGCAGAGATATATAAAAGTACAGCCTCCTGGGAGATGAATCCTGCCTCTGTTGAAGGATTCAGGTATTTTACACCTGTGCCTCCATTGCTCAGAACTGACAGGTCTATAAATTTCAGGAACTGAAGAAGATGTAAACTGGGTTTGGCTGAAAGAGATTTAGAAGTGGGTGCCTCCACTCTGAAGAAAGCATTTTTGCTATGACCTAGAGGTTTTAATGTTCCCTCAGAGTCAGGAAACTTTAGGTGGGTTCTTTCTGACTCTAGGCCACTGACATCTATTAGTCAGACAATTCCATTAAAAATGTAATTGCCACCCTGGCTGGTGTGGCTCAGTGGACTGAGCACCAGCCTACAAGCCAAAGGGTTACCACTTTGATTCCCAGTCAGGGCACATGCTAGAGTCGTCGGCCAGGTTCCGAGTTGGGGGTGCACAAGAGACAACCACAAATTGATGTTTCTCTCCTTCTCTTTCTCCTTCCCTTTCCCTCTCTCTAAAAATAAATAAATAAAATACTTTTGAAAATATAATTGCTAATTCTTTATCTGGCCTTTTGAAACATACACAAGTGTTTTTGAAAGCTTCTCACCAGTGTCAAGAACCAAAAAATATTGGTCTCAAATACCTGGAACCTTTACTTTGAATTTAATTTCCTGGTGCTCCTGCAGCCCAGTCTCTGAGGAAGAGTAGAAGCCTACCTTGGTTCGGGAACTTTACAGCCAAAGTTTCAAGGGATCTCCTGCCAGAATTTTATGAAAAAATTTGCTTTGCTTTTGTGTCGGTTTCTAGTTGAAAGGAATTAGCCCATGTTTCCTTCTGTTCTAAAATCTCTCCAGCCTTTGAATGAGGGGTGTTGAGTTCTGCCTCACAGCCCTATTACATGGTCTTTAATAAAGTCTTACTTTTATTTTTAAACTTGTTTGATTCATGTTTTACTTAATATAACCTTCCTATAACTAGCTAACCATGCCATCTCACTCAAAATGTCAATCCTTAATTTTTATTTTTTGTTTTTATTTTGTTTTTGTTTTTTATTGTTGTTTAAGTACAGTTATCTCTATTTTCACCCCATCATGCCCACTCACCCCACCCATCCCCGCCTCACATCCTCAAACCTATCCCCCTTTGACTTTGTCCATGTGTCCTTTATACATGTTCCTTGATGGCCCTTCCTTAACCCTTAAGTTTTAATCTTCTAATTTTTTCTTATGTTGTTAATTAAAAAATATTTGAAATTGTATTGCCTCTTTTTTGACTTGATCTTTACAGCAGGAAATGACTTGACTTCCCGGATCCCTGTGGGGCCCCAGGTGTCCTCAAAGCAACCTTGGCTTAGAATCCACAAAGCTGTCCCAGCATGAAAGGGCACAATTCCAGAGCTCCCTTACCATCAACAGTGTTCTCATTCCACATACATTTTCCCTGCACCTTCAAGAAACAAGATCACAGAGATTATAAAAGATATTCTATCATAAAACCCAACTACTCTACTGAACATGCAGGTCCCTGTTACATCAGTTACCCACAGGCATGTACTGAATGAGTCTCTCTCAAACCCACTTTGACGTACAGCTCAGGGCAGACATCATTGTCCCACTTCTTTGTTTTCTTTGTTGTTTTTACAAATTCCACATGTCTGTCCTTAAAGAGCCTGCAACCAGAATTGGGGAATGGGAAATCAATCTCTTTTTTGGTTCTATTTCCATTCCTGCTACCTGTGGCTTCTAATGTATTTGAATGAGACCGTTTGGGTCCTGGCTAGAGACAGATTGTGTATAAACAGAGAAGATAACATAGTGAAGTCATGGAGGAATGGAGTCTGCTCAGAGTCAGAGGAGAAATTGTAAAACCTGGGATGTGCTAGGGTGTTAGGCATTGTATGGATGCAAGGGGACCTAAAAGTGTGGGGTATAGTTTGGAGCCTCAGAATGAAGCTGAATAGTATTAGTGAGGCTTGACCTACCTCTTGTAGAAGAGCCACTGGAGCTCGTGGGTGCCATTCTCCCAGGTTAGGATGGGCATGTGTAGGGTTGGGAGAATGGATAATGTTTTGAAGACTCAGATTAGTTTCATGCTTTTGGGACCTATAGGAGACCAGATGCACAAGCTGGTAGGAGTCCTGGCACAGGGTGTAGGGGGCAGAAAATGAGGAGAAGAAGACAGGATTGAGACTGGCACTTTCCAATAGTTAGGGTATGGGTAAGGGGAAGCTATTTCTCAATATGTACTGTGTTTCATGAGTGGTTAAAATACTTTAGTATCAGGTAGATATTGTGGATGTGCAATATTGTGATTAAACTGAATGCCACTGAATTGTTCATTTTAACTTGATTAATTTTTGAAGATTTTACTTATTAATTTTTAGAGAGAAGAGAAGGGAAGGAGAAAGAGAGGGAGAGAAACATCAATGTGTGGTTGCCTCTCTCCCTCCCCCAACTAAGGACCTGGCCCCCAACCCTAGCATGTGCACTGTCTGGAAATGGAACCAGGAACCTTTTGGTTTGCAGGCTGCTCAGTCCACTGAGCTATACCAGACAGGGCCTAAGTTGATTAATTTTTATTATGAAAATTTTAACTCGTAAAATAATTATGCTGAAGCCAGATTAAAAAGAGAACATATTACATGATTTTATTTGCGTAAATTTTCACAAAATGCACACTTATCTATCAAGAAAAGAAAGGAGTAATTGCCTGCAAACTCTGGGGGTTGAGTGGGGATCAGAGGAAGGGATTACCAAGGCATGAGAGAAAGTTTTGGGATCAAATGGATACACATGGAGTATGGGGACATGCTGACACTCATCATGTTGGAAACTTTTTATATGTGTGATTTATTGCTTGTCACTAATACATCAGTGAAGCTGTAATCTATGCTTTATGTCATGATTTGTGTGTGTGGTCAGGATGAGAAGATACCCTTTTCCTATTACTGCTGTTTCCAAGTGGGTAGACCCACAGTGGGTACCCACAGGAGTGCAGTAATAACAACACTGGCCATTTTTTAGCATTGACTGTGTATTGGGGGCCTCAGGCATATCAGATCACTTCATCACCAAAATGTGTCAGTAAAATTCATTTACTTCACTCAGATTTCCTACCTCCTGGCCCTTGTGCTGCTGTGTTCTCTGCCTGGACATCTCATTCCTGCCCCCTCATGAGCTCTAGCTTTGCCTGGGCTCATTCTCTATCAGATGCTTCTCTTTGAAAAAGTTTTAACTGGTTCATTATCTAGGTCAGAGCTCCAGTTGTGTGAGGTCATAATGCTTCATATTTTACCCTGTTTACCATTATCATATTTGTAATGTTTTTTCTCATTTATGAAAGAACACCTACCTTCTGCTTACTGTCTCCCTGACACTGTTCTAATCACTAGAAATAGACAAAATCTCTGTCCTCATAGACCTTGTTACAGAACAGGGTCAAGGGAGGTTATGATATACTGTTACCGAACAGACCCCCACTAGGTTCCCTGTGCCTGCTGCCAGAGGAGACACCTCTCAATGCCAGAGATATGGGAAAAGGAAAGGAAATGTTTATTTAAACCTATACAGACTCTAATGTCTTCATTAAAATATTAAAGTCCTTTAGGATACCCGCAGACACACACAGTCCTTTTCTCTCCCTGTGCCATAATCTGGGGTACAGTATCTCAGGAAAAGAGGTAGAAGTCCATGATTCAGGCTCCTGGCACCATCAGCTGTGTTGCCCCCAGGATCTTCGGCTAATCCAAAGCCATGCAGCACCTTCTCATGGCCTGCCAGCAAGAGTCCTTTCACCCCTTTCCTTCCAGGCAAAGTGTCTCCTGCTTCCTAAGCCAAGTGGCAAAAGGGAGCATGCCAAAGCCATGTGGTCCTCACTGTCGCCAAAGCTGCAGGGGGGGTCCCCACTCTGGCCAAAACTGCATGGTTCTCTCTTCACATGGCTGCTGAGTCTGGGTTTAAATCCCCGAGTCAACCTTCCTCTGCAACCCCATTTCTGACTCCTCCCACAATCAGTTACAGCTGCCAGCATTCCTGTATTATTCCAAGTTTACTGGGCTGCCATAATGAGTCTTGGCAGGTGTGGCCCCATGTCATGGAGCCAATCTTCTTCAAGCTCTCACACAGGCACTGTAACCAGGGGGAGCTGCCTCCCAGTTACATCTTGATTGGAAGTCGTTTCCATCCCCCTGGCTCAAAGCATGGCCACAGCTATTTAACACATCTATACAACCAGTTAAAGGTTATAGATATGTTAAATGGCCATTCCAGAGGTTAGCTGCAAAGTCGTTGCCGTACAAAACAGCTCTGCATGTTCCTGCTCCATGTGTCCCTTCCCCCTACTCACACCTGCCGGGGGAAGGGGTGAGGACATCCTATACATCTTTCTAATATTTCCTGGACACCTTGAGTTCTGGACCTCATTCCAAATCCCTATTTGGGGGCCCCTCTTGGCTGCACACTGTTACAACCTGACAAGCCAGTGGGGGAGTCACACAATAATCCAAACAACAGTGACAACAAAAATGTATGATAGTATGTAAGAATAAAATAAGGGATACTTGGGGTGACTTTCTTTTTAAAAAAAAATTTAATCTTTATTATATTTTCCATTACAATTTATTCCCCTTACACCTCTCTCCATGCAGCAGTCACCACACTGTTGTCCATGTCCATGAGTCCTTTTTCTTTTTTGCTCAATTCCTCCACCCTTTAACCCCTACCACACTCACTGTCATCTGTTCTCCTTCTATGAGTCTGTTTCTGTTTTCTTTGTTAGCTCAGTTTGTTTATTAGATTCCACATATGAGTAATATCGTAAAGTACTTGTCTTTCTTTGACTGGCTTATTTCACTTAGCATACTGTTCTCCAGGACCCTCCATTTCTTTGCAAAAATTTTGACAATTTGGAAAATTTTTTGGTAAAATTTTCTTTTTTTATGGCTGAGTAGAATCCCTTTGTGTCATTTCCCATAGTTGTTTTATCCACTCATCTATTGATGGACACATGGACTGCTTCCATATCTTCGTGATTGTGAATAACCCTGCAATGAACATTGGGGCTTTTATGTTCTTTCAAATTAGTGTTTTGGGTTTCTTTGGATATATTCCCAGAAGTGGGATTTCTGGGTGAAATGGCAGATCCATTTTTAATGTTTTGATATACCTCCATACTACTTTCCACAGTGGCTGCACCAGTCTGCATTCCCACCAAGAATGTATTAGGGTTGCCTTTTCTCCACAACCTTGTCAGCATTTATTGTTTGTTGACTTGGTTATGGTGGTTATTCTGACTGGTCTGAAGTGGTAGCTCACTGTGATTTTAATTTCCATCTCTCCTATGGCTACTGATGCTGAGCATCTTTTCATAGGTCTCTAGGCCCTCTGTATGTCCTGTTTGGAGAAGTATGTGTTCATGTCCTTTGCCCATTTTTAAACTGGGTTGTTTCTCTTCCTGTAGTAGAGTCATATGAGTTCCATATATATTTTGGAGACCAATCTCTTGTCCAAGGTATCATTTGCAAATATATTTTCCCATATGATTAATTTCATATTCATTTTGTGGATGTTTTCTTTATCCATGCAGAAGCTTTTTATTTTGATGAAGTACCCTTTGTTTATTTTTTTCTTTATGTCTTTTGCTCAGTACCTCAAATTATCCTGCCCATGTTTTCCTCTATGATTGTTATGGTATCATAACTTATTTTTAAGTCTATTATCTAGCTTGAGTTTATTTATTTTTTTGTATAGTGTAAGCTTGACTCAGATCGTGGCTCCTGGTGTCCACAGCATTATAGATGAGATGAGACAGATTCACAGGGACTACAAAGTCTTGTGGAGGAAAAGGGATCATGCAGCTTCTCTCTCAAGAGGAGAGCAAATCTTAGAATGCCTCGGTCACCTTCTCAAGAGGAGAGCACCTCAACTCTTGCCTGGACAGGCTTTTATTGGGTTTGATTTGCACAGGAATACTGGGTGTATATGTAAACCTCATCAATCATCATCAGGCAGAAATGATTAAATGAGAGATAACATTCAAAGAAATCTGAGGCCTTATTCTGAGTCAAGGTTAAAATAGTTACAGGGCCATAAAACTTTGAGGAACAAACTCACTTCCTGCTTGGACCCTTATCATTTAAATTGAGGGTATTAGCAAAGTAGGTTCCATAGGATTTTATGCATTCTTTCTTAGGTCATTCTTTCCCACACTAGGGAATCCTCCTTTTCCAGCACAGGGCTGAACCCACCTTCAGCATTGCTTCAGGCTTAAGTCATTGTTTCAGGCTTAAGTCAGGCAGGGGAAATAAGGCAGTCAAGAGATTAGGAGGCTTCCTGGAGAAAGAATGAGGACTCAGGCTATGTCAAACTGAGGGGCAAGGGTCCATTACCCCCTTTTTCTATAACACCCCAAGTCCTTCCCTGAGGGCCCCTTTGTGACCATACCTGTCTTAGGTCATCCCTCTTTTGAGGAATTTTACTTGTCATTGGCTAACCAGTCATCAGCCCGGGGCCAAGCAGGGTGAAGAGAAAGAGGGCAGAGGTGGTGTCCCTACAAGGAAGATAAGCTTTGTCTCCTAAGTGACTTATGGTCCCAAGGTCCTTTACTTAGCCTTAGCCATGGGAGATTACAGCTTCTGAACCCAGGCAGGGCACTGCCCAACATAAGCTGGAGATTGAGTTTTGTTTTTTTTGCATGTAGCTGCTCAGGTCTCCCAACTCCATGTGTTGAAAAGGATATTTTTACCTTAGTTTATGCTTCTACCCCCTTTGTTGAATATAAACTGACCATAGAGACATGTATTTATTTCTGGACTCTCTATTAAGTTCCATTGATCTGTGTCTGTTTTTATGCCAGTACCAGACTGTTTTGATTACAGTGGCCTTGTAATATAGTTTGATGTCAAGCATTTTGATCCCTCCAACTTTGTTCTTCATACTCAAAATTCCTACAGCTCTTCATGACCATTTATAGTTCCATATAAATTTTTGAAATGATTCTTCTATGTCTGGGAAATATGTCTTTTGTATTTTAATAGGAATTGCATTGAATCTATAAATTGCTTTGGGTAGTATGGGCATTTTGATAATGTTAATTATTCCAATTCATGAACATGGTATATCCTTCCATTTATCTGTGTCTTCCTTAAGTTCTTTCTTCAGAGCTGTTTAGTTGTCTGGGTAGAAGTCTTTTACCTCCTTGGTTAGGTTTATTCTTAGATACTTGATTTTTCTTGTTACTATAGCAAATGGGACTTTTTCTCTGATTTCTGTTTCTGATATTTCATTGTTCAAGTACAAAAATGCCTTCAATATCTCAGTATTGACTTTGTATCCGACTGCTTTGCCAAATTCACATGTTAGGTTGAGTAGAGTATTCGTGGAGTCTATAGGGCTTTCTATGTACACTATCATGTCATCTGCAAACAATGCCTGTCCAGTATGGATGCTTTCTATTTCTTTTTCTTGACTGATTGCTGTGGCTAGGAATTCCAATGCTTTGTAAAATAGAAGTGTGAAACTGGACATCCTTGTCTTGTTCTTGATCTTAGTGGGAAAACTTTTACTTTTTGTACCTTGAGTATGATGTTGGCTGTAAGATTTTCATATATGGCCTCTATTATGTTGAGGTATGCTCCCTCTACTCCCACTCTGCTGACTGTTTTTATCATAAAAGGGTGTTGCACTATATCAAATGCTTTTTGTGGCATCTATTGGTATGATCATGTGATTTTTGTCTTTCCTTTGGTTTATGTAGCCCAGGGCTTTGGGTTCTGAGAGATTTTGGTTACTCCTTCAATTTCTGTCTGTTTAGGCTTTCTGCCTATTCTTGATTCAGTTTTAGAAGATTTTATTTTTCTAGAAATTTGTCAGTTTCACCTAGGTTTTCAAATTTCTTGGCATATAGTTCATTGTAGTAATTTCTTGCAACCTTTGTATTTCTGCGGTATCTGTTGTAATCTCTCCTCTTTCATTTCTGATTGTGTTTATTTGGGTCCTTTTTCTTTTTTTCTTGATGTGTCTGCTTAAAGGCCTGTCAATTTTGTTTATCTTTTCAAAGAGCCAGCTCCTGGATTTATTGATCCTTTGGATTTTTCTTTTAGTCTCTATGTCATTTAATTTTGCTCTGATCTTGATTTTTTCCTTCCTTCTACTTGCTCTGAGCTATCTTTGTTGTTCCTTAAGTTCTTGTAAGCTTAGGGTTGGGTTGTTTATTTGAAATGTATCTATATTTTTTAAGTAGGCCTGTATCACTATGAACTTCTCCCTCGGGATAGCCTTCACTGTGTCCTATAAGTTTTGGACTGTTGTGTGTTCATTTTCATTTGTTTCCAGAAACTTTCTGATTTTTTCCTTGATCTCACTGTTGACACGGTCTTTGTTTAATAGCATGCTATTCAATCTCCAAAAATTTGGAAGTTCTGGCCAAGATGGAAACATAGGTACAAACTTTTCACTTCCTCACACAACCAAAAGGAGGATAACAATCAATCTAAAATCAATAAACAACCAGAAGCACCAGAAAATCAAACTGCATGGAACTCCGACAATGAAAGAATTAAAGAAAAAATCAACCAGAAGAACCAGACTGGCAGTGCAGCAAAGAAGTTTGCCCTGCCTGGGTGAATACCTAAGGCCTTGCCCCATTATAACTTAGCAGGCATGCAAAGACAAAGAAATATGGCCCAAATGAAAGAACACAGCAAAATCTCAGAACTAAGTGATGAGAAGATTGCCAATCTATCTAATGGAGAATTTAAAGCCCTGGTAATCAAAATGCTCACAGAACTGATTAAGCTTGGTAAAAACATGAAAGAACAAATGAAAGATACCCCAAATGAAATAAAGCAAAATGTTCAGGGATCCAACAGTGACAAGAAGAAAGCCAGGATTCAAAGCAATGATTGGAACAAAGGAAGTAATAAACATTCAACTGGATCAGAATGAAGGAACAAGAATCTAAATAATGGGAGAGGCTGAGGACCCTCTGGGACAACCTGAAATGTTCCAATTATATCTGAATTATAGGGGTGCCAGAAGGAGAAGAACAAAAGTAAGAAATTGAAAACTTATTTGAACAAATAATGAAGGAAAACTTCCCCAATCTGGCAAAGGAAATAGACTTCCAGGAAGTCCAGGAAACCCAGAGAGTCCCAAAAAAGTTAGACCCAAAGAGGAACACACCAAGGCATATCATCATTAAGTTAACCAAGATTGAAGACAAAGAGAAAATCCTAAGAGCAGCAAGAGAAAAGGAGACAGTTACGCACAAAGGAGTTCCCACTAGACTGTCAGCTGATTTCTCAAAAGAAACCTTAGAGGCAAGAAGAGACTGGAAAAAAATATTCAAAGTCATGAAAGGCAAGGACCTACATCCAACATTACTCTATCCAGCAAAGCCATCATTTATAATGGAAGTGCAGATAAAGTGCTTCCCAGGTAAGGTCAAGGTAAACGAGTTCATCATCACCAAGCCCTTATTATATGAAAAATTAAAATGACTTATCTAAGAAAAAGAAGATAAAAAATATGAACAATAAAATGACAATAAACTCATAAGTATTAACAAATGAACCTAAAAGAAAAAAACAATGTAAACAAAAACTAAGCAAACAACCAGAATAGGAACAGAATCAGCAAAATGGACATCACACAGAGGGAGTTCAGTGGGGAGGGAGAAGGGAGGAATAGGGGAGAAAATGTACAGGGAAGAAGAAGCATAATTAGTAGTCATAAAATAGATGGGGAAAGATAATGATATAGGACTCAAAGAACTTATACGTATAACCCATGGACATGAACTAAGTGAGGGGAGAATGCTGGAGGGTTAAGAAGGCAGGCTGGAGGGGGGATAAAGGAGGGAAAATTGGGAAAACTGTAATAGCATAATAAATAAAAAGTACTTTAAAAAATCTCTAAGAATTTGAGTGTTTTTGAGATTTTGTCCTTGAAGCTGGTTTTTAGTTTCAGTCTCTTGTGGTCAGAAAAAAAAATGTTTGATATGATTTCAGTTTTCTTGAATTTGCTGAGGCTTGTTTTGTGTTCTATTATGTGGTCTATCTTTGAAAATATTCCATGTGCATTTGAAAAGAATGTTTATTTTGCTTCTTTGTGATGAATGATGCTGTATATTTGTCAGTTAAGTCCATTTGATCTAGGACATTGTTCAATGCCTCAATATCTTTGTTGACATTTTGTTTGGAATACCTAACCATTTTTGAAAGTGGAGTATTAAAATACCCTACTATAATTGTGTTGCTGTCGATATATTTCTTGAAGTCCTCCAAGGTTTTCCTTATGTATTTGGATGCTCCTATGTTGAGTGCATATACATCTATAATATTTATGCCTTCTTGATGGATTTTTCCATTGAGTATTATGAAATGTATTTCTGGGTCTCTTTTTATGGCTCTTATTTTGAAGTCTATTTTGTCTGACATGAGTATTACTACTCTGGCTTTTTTTCCCTGCCCATTTGCTTGGAATATTTTTTTCCAACCCTTCACTTTTGGTCTGTGTAGGTCTTTTGTTAGAGGTGGGTCTCTTGTAGGCAGCATATGTGTGGGTCATGTTTTCTTATCCATTTAGCTACTCTATGTCTTTTGATTGGAGCATTTGATCCATTTACATTTAAGGTTATTATTGATAGGTGCTTATTCATTGCCATTTTACTTCCTTTGTACCTGTGTTCCTCTCTCTCTCCCTCTTTTCTTTCCTCTTCTTAAAGCAGTGCCTTTAGCATCTCTTGCAGTGTTGGTTTGTTGGAGGTATATTCTTTTAGCCTTCTTTTGTCTGGGAAAATCCTTATTTTGCCTAACATTTTAATTCAGAACCTTGCTGGGTAAAGTAGTCTTGGTTGCAGGACTTTGTTTTTCATTACTGGGAATATCTCTTGCCATTCTCTCCTGGACTGGAGTGTTTCTGTGGAGAAATCAGCTGCTAGGCTTATCAGAGCCCCTTTGTATGTTACTTCTTTTTTCTGCCTTGCTGTTTTTAAGATTTTCCATTTGTCTTTAAGACTTGGCATTTTAATTATGACATGTCTTGGGGTCAGCCTCTTTGAGTTGATCTTGATTGGGACTCTCTGTGCCTTCTGCACTTGTGTGTTTTTTCCTTTCTCTAGGTTTGGAAAGTTTTCTGTTTTTTTTTTTTTTTTCAAACAGTGTTTCTATCCATTGCTCCTTTTCTTCTCCTCCTGATATTGCTTTTATTCAAATGTTGTTGTGTTTCATATTATTTTGGAGTTCTCTTAAGCTGTCTTCATATTCTTTGAGTCTTTTTTTGTGCAGCTGCTCTACCTGGGTGTTTCTTTCCACCTTGTCTTCCAGCTTACTAATTCAGTCCTCTGCTTCATCCAGCACATTTGTAATTCCTTCTAGTGTGTTTTTTATTTCATAAATTGTATTTTTATTTCTTCCTGGTTTTTGTTTATAGTTTTTATTTCCTCTTTCATACTGTTGTATTTCTCACTCAGTTCCTTGTAGTTGTCTATGAGTTCCTTGAGCATTTTTGTAACCATTGTTCTATATCTGATAGTTTTCTTACCTCCAATTCATTCATCTCTTTTAGTGGGGAGTCTTCCATTCATTTTGATTGCAGGTCCTTTTTTGGTCTTCCAATTTTAGGTGACTCTTTTGGTTTGTTTCTGCACTTCCTGATGTTTCACTTGCTAGCTGTGTTTACAGGGTAAACTTCTATGCTAAGAATTCTATGGGGTTCAGTGGTGTGGGATCTTTGATCTCCTTGTCTTGATGCTCTGGGGTTGCCCTTTTTTTTTTGTTTGTGTGGCCTCTCTTGTCATACTTGGGTTTTTGTCAGTTGGTGGCTCCTATGTTGGTGGGTTCTCTCTTCCAGAAGCTCCCACCTATTCTTGTATGTGATCAGTTGCAAGGGGAAGGCAAAATGGATTAAGATAGTGGGAGAGTATTCTATGGGATTTAAAGTACCAACACATAGAGAAGAGATAGGAGATCTTTGGATAAGTATAGCACTAACTGTGATATTTCACTCAACTAGCCACTTTTTTTTAAAGATTTTATTTTTATTTATTTTTAGAGAGGGAAGGGAGGAAAAGAGAGAGGGAGAGAGAGAGAGAGAGAGAGAGAGAGAGAGAGAGAGAGAGAGAGAGAGAGAGAAACATCAATGTGCAGTTGCTGGGGGACATGGCCTGCAACCCAGGCATGTGCTCTGACTGGGAATCGAACCTGTGATGCCTGGTTCGCAGCCCGCGCTCAATCCACTGAGCTATACCAGTCAGGGCAACTAGCCACTTTTTATAAAAGGTGAAAAAGAGATAAGACTCTTGTGAGAGGGGGAAGGATTGTGAGCTGAATTCAGAAAATAGAGTGCTTTTGGGAGGTCAGGTGATGAGATATAGTGAGAGTAAAGGATAGAAAGTAGGCATACTGTGCTAGAGAATAGAGTTAACTACAACAGTAATAAAGCTCTGGAAGATAGTGAAATGGGCTAAGATCATGGAGGGTTGCTGTGTAGTATTTACAATTATATGGAACTGCAGTTACTGGAATAACAATAATAAGACAAGGAATACATGATCTGAATAACAAGAATAGGAAATACATCATTAAGAGTTGCATGCTATTAAAACACGAGTGAAGTGAAGGAAGGAAAATTAAAATACAATATGAAAGAGAGGACAAGGAAAACCAGAAAAACAATGCAATTAAACAAAGAACACTAAACAGAAAGAAGAGAAATAAAAAATTACTAATAAAATAAAATAAGTAAAGATAATGAGAAGATAAAAATATAAATAATAACATGCAGGTTCTATAAAATAGCAAAGTGAAATCTGCCTCAGTTTCTCAGTAGCTGGGGTTAGCCTGTGTTCCCTCTTTGGGTCTGTCTCTGGGCCTTTCACAGCTCCAGGTCTTATTGTCTCATTTGGGGTGGGGGGAAGCCTCCTGCTGACTTTAAACAGGTCGAGGGATTTCTGCTGGTCTTCTGGATGCCTGAGGCTGAGGGGGGTTGGTATTCACTTTTCTGTATGGTTTTGGGAGGTAAGGATAGGGGCCAGGTCTGGGCCACAATATTCAGAGTTGCCCAGCCTCTAGCCCAGGTCCTCTGTGCACTTCTGGCCCCCACTGACCATCTGCGCCAGGCCAGCATCTTTAATCCACCAGTTGTGCCATCCAAGAGGGGCACTAATTAGGCGCAATTAACACACCACCTTCTCCCTCTTTGTTGGCCTAGGTGCTGGGCACTTTCAAAGTCTCTTCAGGGTAGTTCAGCTCCCCCACTGAGTTAAGACTTTCTGGGGACTGCTAACTCCCTGAGCACTGCTGCCCTCCTCTGAACCATCTGTGTGGGGCATCTCCTCCTTCCTCTTCATGAGCTAGCTATGCAGAGGGGGCTGGTGACCAGCATCACAACAATGAGGGGAGGACAGAGCAGTGGCGATTGGGTGGCTGTGGGGACCATGAGAGCCAGGTGCTATTTGAGAGTTCCTGAAACAGCAACTGAGAGCCTTTGTTTAAGTAAAATCTTTTTGTTTAAGCCTGCCATTCTCAACAAGTGTCCAGCTTTTCACACAGCCCAACTTTCTACTCAGATGGGAAACTGTCCCGGTCAGGGTCCATCACAGCCCAACTCTCCTCCTTTCTCCATGTGTCACCTGGCTCCCCAATTTCTCCGGTAATGACTTAGCTGTGTCCAGAGTCCCAGTGGGTGGACTCTGCCTCCGTGTGTCTCCCACTTCATCTTTATTCCCACCAGAGACTTCAAGCATCCAGGTCCATCCTGGTGTCATGCTGTCCTCCCTGTTTGGTAGAGGAGGGAGCTGTAGATTCAACTCTCACCCAAGGATCCTGCAGCAGGATCCTTGGGCCTTGGGTGACAGCTGCCTCAGTCCCCACGCTGGTCTCAAGGACCTTACCATCCCAACACAATCTCCTTACCATGTTTTTCAATGTCCTCTACAATTTTGGCCTCCCAACTTCATGGAAGCTGGTATTCCATTGGATCTTCACTGTGATCCTCAGAAGATCAGCAATATGTTTCACCTGTGTGCATGGGCAAGTGAACTCTGTTCCCACCTACCTCACCACCATCTTCTGTATGGGCTCTCCATTTTTAATGTTCTCATTCTTTTGAATCTCCACTGAGTCCCAGCAAGTTTGCTGCCTTCTCTGCAGAATAGAAACATCCAGGATTGCATTTTTCCCACTGACCATCACTTTGTTTCCAGGAATGGTTCACAGGAAATTCCTTGTTGATGCTGACTTAATGTGGTTTACATATGAATTCATGAACAATGAACAGTAATGTTACCAAGTTGGATAGGCAATAACTTCTATGATGGAAACTATAAAGTGTGTTTATTTTTACATCAGTAAGAAACTCCCAACAATCTGAATTAGTTGTTCTAAATTGGGTTTGTCAGTTGCATAAAAATCAAATATCCAGCATTTGCAATAACAGTTGCTATTCCGCTGGTGCAGCTGACAATTCTAGAATGTTGTGGAAGCAGCAATTTTTCTGAATTTACTCCGGGAAGTGCATTAAAGATAGAAAATAGGTTGCAGGATTATTGGATGTTATACAGATATTGACTCAATTGGCAATTATCAGAATTTCTACCCTTCTAAAACTGTCATGAAAGCAAAAGGAATTCATTTAGCTGATTCTGTAGCAGGGCAGACAGTATTAAACAGTCAAATTATTTTGACCTGAGAATGTGTGTTGCTTCCTATTAAATCAATAAAAAGTTCACTTTACAGTTCTAGTAGATGGCTGGAGAAAAAGTAAAGTGGGTTTTACAGAAAAAAGGGGGACTTTGAAGAAGAGAAACATATATAGAGACAAATGGGAACCAATTTTATGTATAGGGACTCAAATATTGATACTTTAACATGTAGAAGAGCTAATACATTGGGCTTTTAAAATATGATTCCATGAAGTAAACATTATTACTGGAAACCTTACTGTAGCTCATAAAGTCTGTAGCAGATGTTCTATCTGTCCAAATATGACACTGGAAAATCATTCAACTACTCCCAAATACATTTCCCTCCTTCCTCAGAACCACATGAAATATGGTAACTGAATTTCATTTCATGACACTCTTTCAAGAACACAAATATCAGTTCATTTTAAATTGCATATATTTCTACCTGGTTTGATGCATTTTCTTGCAGGACAGCAACAGCCTTGAAAAAGGTAAATTATTATTGGGAGAAATTGACACTAATTGGGGAATTCCCCCTGAGTTACAGTGACTGAGAGACTCATCTCACTGGGCAAATAACGTAATGCCTTTCTATCATTGGCCTATTTTATAGATTCTCATTGTGCCTGTCACCTTAAGTTTCAGGATTGGTGAAACATACAAAATGTGCAATTAAAACTCAACTAAGTAAATTTTCAGAAGTTTTTAACCCCTGTTAAAATGTTTAACCTAAAATTTACTTCTTTTGGTAAACACATAGCTTTTCTCCTCATTAAACAATCCCTGTTCACTCTATGCATCTAAACAGGAGGACATATAGATCAACCTTACTAAAATGAGTATTCTGCATTATTACAAAAAACATATTAATCAGCTTATAAGGAAAGTTTATTTAGTGATATTCATTTCACAAGTACACTCTTAGGCAATGAAGATGACCTCAAAGACAATGACACATTTTGTCTAATGGAGGAGACATCAATTAAAGACACTCACCAACATTGTAGGAAAAAACCTTATCAGGGGCTCAACAGCCAATTTACATCTGCCCCTGTCTCTGATGCTTGCCTCTACTCATCACAATCAAACATAATTTGAGGATGAGAAGTTGCTGGCATCAGACAGAGACAACTATCCCAAGACACTGACAAAAACTTTCTATCTACAAAGTGATGTCGAGTATTATAAGTTTGATTATTTTTAACTTTAGTCATAATAATAATTATACTTGTTCTTGGGGCTTTTCTCAAACAATGTGTGTATAGCAGAACTGCTAATAATTTCTAAAGGCACATATGATAAATACTGTATTATCAAAAATGTTCATTTTATGGTTTCTCTCTTGAGGTAGGTTATAAGAAGCTAGGAATATTTTCTTGCAAGTAAATGGGGAAATTGAGACAGGTGGTTGAACAAGCTGGGTGAGCAATTTAGAGCCAGATACAGAGACCACCAGGGTAAAAAGCCTGAGGTGTATGCGCCTGACCTTGCAAACATGCACTGAACCTTGCTTTCAGGGGGCCTTTCCAACACTGACATATAGCTGTTCATGAAATTTGGACCTTCTGTCCTGGTACTGTCCAATTAGTGGAGACCACGACCTTGAAAAAGCACACCTGAAAAACCTGATGAATCTTTTATTGGGATCTTCCCTGATACCTGGGCTGAAATTTTCAACTTTTGAAAGGAGGTTCAAGGCTGAATAACACAAAACTGCTCCACTGCAGATGACTCTTACTAATGGTCCACCGAGGCTATTCACATTGGGGTCCACTTGAATGAAAAGTTGAGGGCCACCTTAATCCCCCTCAGGGTTATAACTATCTAGAAAAATGTACAGATGAAGCAATTTTCAAACCTCGCTTAAGCACCCGGCTGTCTGATTGAAGCGTGCAGAACCCGGCTCCTCCCCGGCGGCTATGGACTCACATAACACACAGCGAATGGCTTGTCGTGACCCCAGAAATAATATTTCATAGAAACAGTTTTCTGTATGCAAGTAAAAGATGGAATGGCCACTCTCCAAGTTAGGTGAGCCACTCCCGGCTAACCCCCCTAGGGGGGAGAGTCCCTTCCTTTGTCCCAGCAGGTTTTTATTGAGAAAGTAGACACAGTTTGTGGATTCACAGTCTGGCAGAAGGGATCAAAGGGAACACATATCTTACAAGGATGCTAACAGAGTTTCTGTTGTGATTCCGGGCAGAGATTGGAGTTTTATCATATGAAAAGACTACAGGTTTCAAATGTTTCCTGATTGTGCCTTCAAATTCCAAGTTAATAACATCCTCCATCAAACAGATCTCACAGGATCTTGCATATTCTTTGTCCCAGGCCTGATTATCCCAGGGGTCCACCATCTCCAGTCTGAGCTGCCCCTTTAGGCTGTTTGCTAAACCCTGAGAAGGGCTGGAGACAGAGGCAGCAAGGAGACTTGGATTTCTCACATCTGAGTACAAAGACTCAGGCTAAGAGGGGGCAAGGGTAGATGCCGATCACCCCTTCCTTTCCACAGCCCCTTCATTTATTTCCACAGTCTCCTGAGTCTCTTCCGTAGGCCTTTATGAGATCACCCCTGTCTTAGGTCGATCCTTCATTAAGGAGTCTTACCCGTCATTGGTAACTGATCTAGCATTTAAAGGCCAGGCACAGAACAGGTAGCGTTCATGCCAGGAGAATAAGTTTTGTCTCCTTAGTGGCTCCTGATGCAGAGATCTCTCACTCAGCCTGTAACAGGGGTCACAGCTTCCTGATACCAGGCAGGGCAGTCCCTAACATACAGACCTCAGGAAAAAGCTTTATTTACTATTACAGGTTTCTTATAAGAATATAACTCAGAAACAGCTGGATGGAACAAACTCACAGGACAAACTCACAGGAACAAACTCACAGGACTTAGGGGAGAGTTATGGAGCTTCTTTAGTTTTCTAGAAGTGCCTGCTTTTTCAGCACCTCCTTGTTTTCACCAACATGGAATCCATCTGAATCCTATGTTTAGGGTTTTTTTATGGAAGTTCTCTCATGTTGTCAATTGATCAAATAATTGGACCCTAATAATTACCTGTAGCTGCTTTCCTCTTTCAGGAGGTTGAAGGGTTGGGCTGTGTCAACCAGAAAGGGACCACATACTCAACCTGACAAGCTCAGAGGGGGCCTGCAGGGTGGGCCTCGTAAACTCAGAAACCTAAAGTGACTGTGGAGAAAGGCTGGGAATGTGCCTAACTCAAGTTGAGACGTGGCATGCGATCATGTCTAGGCCCCTATCTTCCCTGAGAAAGCTCAATCTTTACCTCAACGGAGATTCTTTCCTTTCTGCATCAGAGATTACATAATTTTGGAATGTCAGGGTAATTTTCTCCTGATCTCTTGC
>PVIA01014230.1:0-28070 GCA_004024845.1 Tonatia bakeri
TTGTCTTTTCAAGTATTCCTAACCTCCTGATGATGAGCATTGATACAACAAAGCCCACTGTAACCTTGGGCCTAAAATCCTACTCCTGTCCCTCCATAGAAAGGGTTATATCTGTTGTACCCTCTGAGCTGGAAGGATAGGACTAGTTGTTACTATAGCCCAGCCCCTGGTCATACCTGGGAAGGAATGAAGACTTGTCAAAAGAATCCTCTTGGATTCTGACATCCAACCCTGATGAATGATCATACTATCCCTGAATATTATGTGCAATGCAAAAGTCACACCTCCCCTCATCCTGTCTATATTGCCTCTTTCTTAACAGCATTGCTTCAAAAGTCCTGCTGTGTTATTTGTCCTTTTTTGCATAACACATACATAAGAAGACATATGCCACTTAATATAAATTATGTACACAATGTTTATTGACTAAAATAACTAAGAACTGAACTATTATCAGTGGGAAATGTTGCACCCAACAATCTTTCAATGAAGTTAGGAAGTGTGTGATAAATTAGAAATAATGAGACATGAATAAACTATTTTTTGAGGTAGAAATCCTTCAGTCATTGGCATCTTTAGAGATGAAGATCACATCACTTAAATATATTGTCTATTTTTTCCACATTGGGCAATTTCCATATTAGATGGAAGATATTTTCCTGATAAATCTCTAAGTCTACTTCCAATGCTAAAATTCTATGGTCCTCATGCTCTGAACAGGCAATGCAAACTGCACCAAGCAGTTGTCTCATGCGATTGATTGAATGCAGGTTGTTGATCTATGTATTTTCTCAAAGGCAGTGTTTTCTAACTGCTTTGTTCCTACATTTACGTTACCCTCACCACTCCTTATTTCTTAACATTACAAGTGAAATTTAGTGCTACAATTACAGTTTCCTTCATTACTACTACATTTATTGTTTTTAAAAGAATATTTTATTTTTAATTTATTTTTATTACTATTGTGTAAGTTGTTACAGTTATTCCCACTTTTCTCCCCTTCCCCTCCCTCACCCAGCCTCAACTTCTCCTCACCCCTAGCCAATCCCCACATTGTTCTCTGTGTCCATGGTTTATGTATAAATGTTGTTTGGTTAATCCCTTCACCAACTTTCATCCCATTCCCCACCCATTCTTGCATTAATCTCTTCTACAAGTTTAAGCCTTTGTTACTATCTTGCTCATTTGTTTATTGTGTTCATCAGATTCCACATGTAAGTGAGATCATGTGGCATTTTGCTTTCACTGACCGGCTTAATTCGCTTAGCATAATTTCCTCCAGGTCCATCCATGCTATTGCAAAATGTAAGAGTCTCTTCTTTTTTACTGCTGCATAGTATTCTATTGTGTAAACATACCTCATCTTTTTTATCCACTCATCCACTGATGGGCACTTAGGCTGTTTCCATATTGGCTATTGTAAATAGCACTGCTATAAACATAATGATGCATGTATATTTTTTGCATTGGTGTTTCAGGATCTTTGGGGTATATTTCCAGAAGTGGAATTGCTGGGTCAAAAAAGAGTTCCATCTTTAATTTTTTAAGGATACTCTATATTGTTTTCCACAGTGGCTTGAACAATCTGCATTCCCGCCAAGAGTGCACTAGAATTCCCTTTTCTCCACAGCCTTGCCAACACTCATTTGTTTATTTATTGATGGTAGCAGTTCTGACAGATGTGAGACAGATATCTCATTTCTGAAGAAAGAAATTGAGGAAGATACAAATCAATGGAGGCATAGACCTTGTTCATTGATTGGAAGACTTAATATAATTAAAATGTCCATTCTACCCAAAGCAATGTGTACATTCAATGCAATACCTATTAAAATACCAATGGCATACTTCAAAGAACTAGAAAAAATACTCCAAAAACTTACATGTAACCAAAAAAGACCCTAAATAGCCTCAGCAATCTTATAAAAGAACAAAGCTGGAGGGATCACAACTCCAGACATCGAGCTATACTATAAGGCCACTGTAGTAAAAACTGCCTGGCACTGCCACAAGAACAGATGTATAAATCAATGGAACAGAACAGAGAACCCAGGAATAAACCCATGCCTCTACGAGCAATTGATATTTGACAAAGGTGGCAAGAGCATAAAGTAGAGCAAAGACAGTCTCTTCAATAAATGGTGTTGGGAAAACTGGACGGGTACATTCAAAAAATGAAACTAGATGACCAACTTACACCATACACCAGAATAAACTCCAAATGGATAAAAGACTTAAACGTAAGTTATAAAACCATAAAAATTTTAGAAGAAAATATAGGGAGTAAAATCTCAGATACTCAGTGCAGAAATGTTTTCAATGATATATCTCCTAAGGCACTGGAAACAAGGCAGAAAATAAACAAATGGGACTATATCAAATTAAAAAGCTTTTGTATAGCTAAAGAAACCATCAGCAGGATAAATAGGGTACTTGCTGTATGGGAGAACATTTTTGCCGATGATATATCTGACAAATGTTTAGTCTCCAGAACATACAGAGAGCTAATACAACTCAATGCCAGGAAAACAAACAACCCAATTAAGAAATGGGCAAAAGACCTGAATAGCCACTTCTTAAAAGAATATTTAAATGTATATTTTTTATTTATCTGAATTTAGTCTTTTTAAATTTTAGAGTACAAATCAAATTTGGTAAATAGTTAAATGTAATGCAAACATACACAGAGATTTTTCTTGAAAGCATGACTGAAACCTACCACTTTTTCCTCATAGTGTATTTATTAACACTATAAAGTGGAAAGACTATCCTCATGTGGAAATGTTATAAATGGTACAAAATTTAGAGTCTTGAAAAGCTCCTAACAAAGGATCTTATTTTTATACTTCCCTGTAAGATGATATTTATTGGCAGTATTGAACACAACAACTAACCTTGGTATTTATAAAATATGCCTAACTTACTTTGGTGCCAGAACTTCACTTTAAATGAATGCTCAACTTAATCAATTCATTATTTATTTCCTATTCCATAATACATCAAACAATATAGTTAGAGTAGTTAAACCAAAACCCACATCTTAAAACTACCATCAGTAAGGATTGTAGAAATACTCTGCCCAAATGGTAAAAAGCTATAATGGCTAATTCCAGAATAACAAAAATGTATTATACTTGTGAGACAAGTGAGTAATCAAATTTTTGTGAAAGACGAATAAGAGAAATTAAAATACATCATCATCTTTAATCCCACAAATTTCCCATTTATTTGACCTTTCTATTTTAGAGGTACTTGATTTGTAATTCACAAATGTTATTGCAATGAAATAGAAATAGTATTTATCTAGCATGCAAGATAATCTTATTTTCTATTGTTCTCAACCATTTTTCAAAAAAATTCAACCTCTTTAAGTTCTAGAATGGAAATCTTATAGTTGTTTATTAAGTAAGCCAATATAAGCATCGTTAGATATTTACTCCCTTATTATATTTAATTTATAATGGGCATATTTGTAATTTGTCAAGGGCTATTTTTAATATATGGCAGATAGATGGGAATTTCATATTTTGAATAACAGTTTAACTTTACATAACATCTAAACATATAATGCCAGTAGAAATGCTATAAACAAGAACTTTGTGAAATTAGATAGAAAATGAGATTATGAAGAAAGGACAAAAAGAAGGAAGAAAGGAAAAAAAGAAGGGAAGGAAGGAAAAAAGGAAGAAAGAAAAAAATGAAGAAAAGGAAGCATTGTAGGTTTAAGAATGAAAGACAGTACCTAACTAAGTTGTTCAATACTGGTTGATTTTGAGTGTCTTTGTATACATTAAAAATGGCTGAGGTCTCCTACATTGTTCTAATTTCTTTGATTAAAAACAGTTCGATATACTATGAATGACCCTTTTATCTAACAAGATCAAGACACTAATTAACAATTAATCAGCCAAGTATGTGTGCTGATTGAAATAACATGTAGTGTTTCATTCAAAAATCTCTAGTATGGTTTATACCCTACAATACTCAATTCAGGCTGAAGTAAGCCCTTAACGATTCACAAAGTAATATGCATGCATAAATCGTCCTAGGCTTTTAAAATGTTATTTCCTAATCTTTTACATTTGTTTCATGCATGCCTCTTTGACAGTTAACAATTGACAGTTTTAACTTGGTTCTTATGAAAACAGTTTTCTTTCTTCTCATACTTGTTTTTTTGCCAGTTATGTAGTATTTGATTAATTACAATAACTTGTTATAATAACAAGTACAACTGGCATAATCAAGTTTTAAAATAAGCACCATATCCTTTTGATAAACAATACTAAACACAATCCCTTCTGGAGACAGCCTAATAGTGAGGGGGAAAGTGAGTGCAATGCTCTAGAGTGTAGCTTGCTAACCCTGAGTGTCTGTGCATAAAAGACAGTTAGTATGTACACTATTGGTTAATGCTGTCAGTTAAGTGGTAGCGGATTGAGAGCTCTTCTGTACTTATAAAATGATAGTATGACAGAGTAGCCATTTGATTTAAGAAAATATTTATATGTGGATCTATTTAAAGATATGCAAGCTTTTTACCATATATATAGATAATTATTAACTATTACCTAGTTAGGGAATGATAGTTTTTTTCATCCCCCATGCAATAATATTTTTTGAATTAATAACAGATCAAAGAGATGGAAACAGTCTAATTTTGGGTGCAAACTCAGTCTCTATTATTATTTCTGGTCTAGTAAAAATTGTTTTTGCTTTCTTTGTTCTGGTTTCTAGTCTTTCAGAAAATTATCTATAGATAACTATATACCTCATCAACAGCAGTGGCAATTTAGTCTTTCAAAATCGTTTGGGCTTCAAAGTTCTCCTAAGAACTGCAGCTGATGCGATATACTTGCAAAAACATAAGAATTTCCTAAATGCTGAATTTTTATATTCCTTCACTAGATCACTGTTGTCTGGGAGTACTCACACAGAAAGTCTATCCAGAATGGCTTGTGGCATCTTTATGAAGATTGGCACGTTCTAAAGACTTGGCCAGATTCTAGTTTCAAGAGATTTGTCATTATCGTAGTACATCAAAAACAGGTTAGAGATCATATCCACACTTTGTAATTCTGTTTTTCCTTGGATTATGTTCTCTATACTTTTTTTTTGTTGCTCTACACTTTAAAATGCTTACATACTTTGAAAACAAGAAGATGTTAGGTTTTAGACAATCTATTTACTTCTTATGATGAATATGTTGAACTCATTATAACCTACATTATAACAAAAATTATAATTTGAATTTCATTTTTAAAATGTTGCATAAACATATTGTTAGCAAGTGCTGGGTACATCAGACATGTCTTTATTTACAACAGCAATACAAATGCCCTCTGGTCTTCTTTTGATAATAAAGAAAAATCTGGAACACACCTTTAAAGAAAAATAAATGATAAAGTGGCATATATTTTTTTCCTCAATCTTTGGTATATATAGGGAGAATTTCAAGTCTAGTATTTAATCTTTTAAAAAAATTGAAATTGTTTGGTGGGAATCAGCATTTTATTTCATTTAAGCATAATATGGATTTAGTTGATTTGGGATACATCTTAACTATTTACTAATACATCTTTGGGAGAAAAAATAGAATCTAATCTTGAGATATTTTCTCATTTAAGTCCAACTGTATATATTAGGCATCCACGCCCACTCAAGGAGTCTCTTAATTAAATGTTCTAAACATAGAAATTATAAATACAACCTATTGCAGCTACTGATAGAGAACACTCAAAGATAACCAGGAACCATTCATTTTGAGTTTACTTAGTGATGGACTAACTTTGAAAAAAAAAATTGTGGCTTAGCACTTTTAAACATTACTGTTTTGAAAGTGTATAACATCATGTTATAAGTATACCTCTTCATTGTGAGTCCTTCAGGACTTAACAAAATTATGATTTCAAATCAAAATAAAAATGCATGGCAAGGGTTGTGCATGCATGGCATTTCAGCATTGTGAAACAATTTAAAAACTCACAAAAGCAAGTTAATTGAATCTATAAAAGTATATGCACTTTTGTGCTACTTCTAAACTAATTGTAATCATGGCTTTTCTTCCAGTCTTTGCTCAGCCTTTCTCTTTTTAGGAAATAAGGAGAGGCTAATACACATGCAAGGTTTAATATATTATACATGTCACACTTCTCCCATGTAAAGAACTTCTACTGTCACCTAAATTCATGTCTTCAGCATTAAAACACTGGTCAAGATTCCTTTCCTCAAAGAAGCTTCAACAAGAAAACCACAGCAATTTAATTCACTCCAAAAATCTAATTTTATATAAACCCCACCTAGTTTTATGTATCTATTAATCCCAATGACAATATTTTTACTAATAACTCAAAGCAAAAATCACTCATTTAATTCTTAAAAACCTTATTAATTTTAATATGTTGAGGCAACTTATATTAACTGTTATATTTAAAGCCCTAAATCCAGATTTACTCTACAGATATAAATTGTATATGGCCCCATATAAAATTTGAATTTCTTCCACCCTTCTCCATGGAGATACAAGCAGTGGTCCAGGAGAGATTCCTAAATGTTGAATGAAAGAAGCAAAATACAAAAGAATATATACTGTAGAATTATACTTACATTATATGCAAAAATACTGAAAAATATTTCAGAGTGATAGAAATCAGAAAGCAGTTGGTTAGTTGTGGTGGGAGGAGGGGGAATTTATGAAAGAGGGTCATGAGGAAAGTTTCTGTATGATGAAAACATTCCATTTCTATTTTTTGAATGATTTATCTTTTTTTTCTTAAGTGAGAGAGAGGGGGAGAGGAAAGAAGAAAGGGAGAGAAACATTGAAGTGAGAAACACCGATTGCTTTCCCCTCATACCCACCCCAGCTGAGGACCAAACCTGCAACCAGGCATGTGCCCTGATTAGGCACTGAATCAGCCAACTTTTGCTTTTCAGGGTGATGCCCAATCGACTGAGGCACAAGGGGCAGGGCAGAAAATGTTGCAATACTTGATATGGTGGTGGTTTCATGGGAGGGTACAAGTGTTAGAACTGATCAAACTGTACAATTTAATGTATGAATGTTATTGTATATAAATTATACCTTAGCAAAACATATAATTTTTTATAATAAAAGATAAATTGAGCATGAAGCCAAATAGATGTCCATTACAATATACTCCTTGAATATCTAATTAAACGCATTCTTCCTTTCCACTGATGAAGCTTTAATATTTTTTTTGTTCTTGTTTTGTGACACCAAACATCACCCCATATCCTACCCACCAGCCCAACTGATGCTGTAACCTCTTCCTTTTACTTATTTTACCATTCTTTCTGTGGCATAAGAAGCTCAAAATCATTTGAAGGTATTTTCAGATTCCAATTCAATGAACCCATGATTATATATGATGAAACCATCAGATTAGCAGAAAGCAGAGACAGGAAGATGAGAAGTCTTATTTTAAGTCATTAGGCATGAGCTTTGCTATCTACTCTTCCCCCGTAACATCTATACACATATATACACACAGCCTCTACTTTTGACTTCTGGATGAACCAGTGAATTTTGACTCTAAGCTTTAGGTGAAGCAGCACCAGATACATGGATTATTATTTCATAATACATATCAGATCTTATGAGTAATTTTATCAAAAGTTACTTTGTCCCACTTAGAATGTTAGCCTCAAATGAACACTTCACAATTCTGTAAGGTCAGTTGCATCTGAGAATAAGATAAGAGCAGTCAATTTTATAATAATTTTTCCATTTCAAATGAATTGAATTTCTTAGTAAAAATGGTATGAGGTAAAGTAAAGCTGTTGGGCTGGCCAAAAAGTTCATTTGTTTTTTTTTTCCATAAGTAGCACTCAGCTGTCTTTCACTTCATTTGAAACTATTTTGTTAGATTGTATCGTGAGAGCTGTCACATCAGCATGCATTTTAAAAAAAAGCTTATCAAAATTGGTGAATTTTTGTGTAGCCATTTTAACATTGAAGAGGGAAGAAAATAAGCAGCATTTTCAGCATATTATGTTTATTATTTCAAGAAAGGTAAATATGTAACAGAAACACAAAAAAAAGATTTGTGCAGTGTATGGAGAAGGTGCTGTGACTGATCAAATGTGTCCAAAGTGGTTTTTGAAGTTTCATGCTGGAGATTTCTCTTTGGACAATGCTCCATGGTGGTTAGACCAATTGAAGTTGATAGTGATCAGATTGAGATCTTAATTGAGAACAATCAACCTTATACCTCATGGGAGATAGCCAACATATTTAAAATATCCAAATCTAAAAAGTTATTGGTGAAAATGAAAAATGTGTCTTATTTTACAGAAAAAAAAAACACACACACAAGCATTTTGGCCAACCCAATATGGAAAAGACAGCACTAGTAAGCCAATGGTAGTGACAGAGGCATGAAAAGCAGCAAAATCAGCCTCAATTTAAGAATAGCTTCCCTTCCAGTATATTTCGCTTGATAATATAATGATTTCACTGTAATCAGCTGGGCACCACATAACTTGCTGGCCCACTGGAGTTATGGAATCTGACTGGAGGTCAAGAATTGGATTTTGCAGATGGAAAATGAGTTATTCAGTCATGGTGAAGCCAAGTGTCTTTATAAGGGAGAATCCAATTTGTGGAGAATATGACTATAGCCTCCATTCCTACCACTAGGATCACTTTCCTTAAGAACTCATTTTAAAAACAATAAATTACTTAGACATGTAGGCCGATCAATATTTATAAAGAAGTTTCTTGTATCTAGTATATAAAGAGCTTTTTTTTCTACATCAGATATTTTAATAAGTATTCAAATGAAACACAACTACTCTCTTGACCTTGACCCATTTTAAGAAGTTCATGCACATTTCTCTCTCCTAATTGTTATCCTCAGTATTGTATTCTTGCCCCTATAAAGTCCCATCCCATTGAATCATTAGCGTTTTACTCAGAAACTGGTATAGACTCTGATTTTAGACTTCCCTTTTTCCAGGTAGTTCTTCATCTAGAAAGGAGGAGAAATGACTTAATATATAATAAGTTGTTATGACACAAAGTATGATAGATACCTAAGCAGTGTTCTATGAGAGCGAGAAAAGATAATCTTGTAACCAGGTGATCTGAGAGTGTTGATTAGAGGTGGCAAGAATTTTATACAGCCCTCAAAAGAATAGACAATCTAAAATATAGCATGCTGTTTGATAGATGGATCATAAGATGGACATAGATTAAAAAGCTGTGGTACATTTATGCAATGGAATACTACTAAGTCATAAAAAAGAAGGAAATATTACCCTTTGCAACAGCAAGGATGAACCTAGAGAGAATTATGCTAAGTGAAATAAGCTAGTCAGAGAAAGACAAGTACCAGGAGATTCCACTCAGATGTGGAATCTAATGAACACAGTGAACTAACAAGGAAAGTAGAGACAGACTCATGGATAGCAAGCCAGCTGATAGATGACATGGGGTGGGGTCAGTGGAGGGATAGAGGATTGAGAAAAAAAAGAAGAAAAATTCATGGACATGGACAACAATGTGGTGATTGCCATTGTGGGGGGAAGGTGGAGGAGGGTATAGATAGGATAAATGGTGAGGGACAGAAACTTGACTTGGGGTGGTGAGCACGCAGTCTGTACAGATATATATATGTATAGACAATGTACAGATGATGTGATGTAGAATCGTGCACCTGAAGTCTGCATAATTTTGTTAACCAGTGTCACCTCAATAGGTTCAATAAAAAAAAAAATAAGTAAAATGTAAGTAGAGATACTGTTGTGGAATATTTAGGTCTTCATATCCAAGCACTTTCTCTGCAGATACATTTGACCACAGAAGTAATTTGGTCAGATCAGTGTTTCAGGAAGATAATCTTAATAACACCATACTGAATGTATTAGAATGAATGATACCAGAGGAATAGAGATCAGTTGGGAAAAAAGGAGAAGGAATTTAGGCACCAAAATGAAAATGGAACTAACACATAGATGAGAAAAATTATTGTGGACGTAGAGTCAATAGAATTTGACAAGAATTAGACTAAGTGTTGAGAAGTAACTAATAGAAGTAATTCGAAAAGGCTTTCCTTCCTTCACCATCTCTCCTGGGAAGCACAATGGACCAGAAGTATAATAGAATAGAAGCTGTCTGCCTGAAAACCAGCAGGGTTTCAAGAGCATATTCAGGGCTCCTAAGCCCCAGAAAACAAGAACCTCATATAATGGAGTGACAGGCACTATGAATAATTCTGGGGAGAAAAAGAGGCCTCCTACT
Organism: Tonatia bakeri; assembly: GCA_004024845.1. Lineage (NCBI taxonomy): Eukaryota > Metazoa > Chordata > Mammalia > Chiroptera > Phyllostomidae > Tonatia > Tonatia bakeri. The sequence goes on from PVIA01014230.1 coordinate 10,259, forward strand.
GGGTCACATTTTGTCTGCAGCTTTTGTATTAGTGGAATATGTGTTTCCCTTTCCCCAGAATAACTAACACCCACTACCACCTCATAGCCTGTTCTAGTCCCATTCTTTCTGTTTCCCAAGAGCTACATTCTGTATCCCTTCCTTCTAGTATTATTTTTGTTGTCAAATTTTTGTTTTTTAAGTTTTATCTGATAATTATGACCCACTTTTCACCATCTTGAGCCTTCGAAGCCATCTTCAAATATTCTCAAGTCAGGATGCCTTGGTTCTCCCCACTGACTACTTGAGCTAACTAGTTCTGAACTAGCTAACTAGGTCTGGACTGAATCCTCCAGCCCTCTTTCCCTAAACTGGAAGATAATCTTGATAACATCTTTTAAGGTGGGTCCTTTGACCCTGATGGAGGGTCCACAGTCTGGCTAATTCCTACCGCTTGAGTTTCTTAACTTCGCACTGCTTCAGTTCACACCCAGCCTCTCTCCCTGGCAGTCAGGGAGTAAGGTGATGGATTATTGCTGCCAGCCTGCAACACTAATGTTGATGAAACAGCATCATAGTGAAACAGGAAGAGGATTACTGGGAAAGTTATGGGTGTTTCCGAGTTCAATAAGTTACTGGTCAACTGATTCCATGGTTTCGGAAGTAGGCAATACAAATATATGCAACCTGTTCTCATTTGTTTTCTTTTACTCTGAAAAGAAATTTGCTCTGGAGAAGCACTGCCATATGTACCAGTACACTTGGTTTTCTCTACAGAGAAATCAAGTAAATAAACCAAAACTTGTAATATGCAGATTCAAGGCTATTTTTATGATACCACTTTTAAAATATTGATTAGTTTTTACTTCATTAAACTTTTTATATGAATTTTTCTAAAAACTAATATTGACATATTCATAAATACTGGATTGTTAATGTCAAAGGTGATTATCATGGTATTAAAAACAGTCTAATCATTTTGGTTATCTGGGTCTCAGTTTCTTATTTGCAACATGAGAGATTAGACAAGGTGAGTTTTGTGGATCCAGAACGTTTCAGAACACATTCAATACATGAAGGTAATTCACTAAGTTCTAAAGAAAGATACTCTATTATTCCCCTGTCCTGCCTCCACCTCTATGCCTCCTTCCCTGTCAAAAAATAAGTAAATACAAATAAAAACTGAAAATTTTGGTTTAGTTTAGAAAAGCATGTTTTTCAATTTAAAATTTTTTTTCTTATTTTTTACATGTATCATATCTTCCAATTAAGTTAATATTCAGGATTAATACAAAATAGTAAATTCCATTTTCAGGTTAAGTATCCAGTGCAATACCCTCAGCCTCTACATAAATACTTTACAGTAATAATTTTTTTTGTAAAGCAGTAGTTCTGTTTCATGCCACATATCTAATCATGGTCCTTTTTCAAATTTACAGAACCAGTTTAAAAGAAATGAGATATATTTTGTGTAAAACTTAAAAAAATAAGAATAATAGCCTATCATGTCCAATCATTTCAAGAATGTTTACCTCTTGCTGTGCAAAACCTAGTAACAATTTAGTTTTGCTTGGGGCAATATGGGGAGTCCTTATTTGTTTAAGCTTCATTTAAAATACACCCAACAGTCCCAATACCATATCACAGATGTTGTGGTTCATTAACTCAAGGACATATCATACTCAAAAAGAAACAGCTTTTCAATTAACCTATAGATTTTAGATAACTCTCCAGAACTCATTTACCATTCAGGATAATTACATACCTTTAGCTTTTTTTTTTTTTTTGGTTCATTTTCAATATCTTTTATGCTTTCCTCAAACTCCTGCAGACATAAGCCATTTTTTGCTTCAACAATTCTTCCCATTTTCATTTTCCCATGTATGCTTTTTGGAAACTATAGTGGCATCTAAATTAGACTTTGCAGAAATAAAGGGAAACTTTCCACTTTTGAACAGCAAATCCTCTGGGGCATTGGTTTGAAAGAAGCAAACTGAAAATGAAAAGAAATGTGATGCTACAAAATAAAGGCAGTAAAATGCTTGAAAGTGGCATTATTTAAAAACACAACAACCTATGTTTATTTTTAAAGTCTGGAGAATGCCATGGTTTGTCTAATTGAAGAATGTCGGTAATTCAAGGATACATATGCTATACATGGGTTATTGGTTTTCAAAGTGCAATGTGATAAAATACATTCCCTTCTAAAACTTGAATTTACCAAAATTTGTTCTTTGATGATTCAGACAGTCCTTCATTGTTTGCATATCCTTGGCCTACCAAACCATGCTGCCTCTCTAGCACAAAAGAATGAATTTTTGGTTTATCAAACCAACAGGAAAGTAATGTTTCTTGTAACAAAGAGGAAGGGCTGGTTAGTGTGGAAGAACTGCATATTTTTTAAAATATTTGTTCTGTATTCCTGCTGCCTATCAGAAAAGTCTTTTCTTGGGTGCTTAGGAACAATGCAAGACATAGGCAACAGGCCTCCGATTTCTTCCATGGAAAAGATTGCTCGGTCCACCAATCAAAATTGGTTGTACTCATTCTACTAAATGGAGATCCACTAGATGTTGGTGGCTTCTTTCAGTAAATTCAAACCTTGTTGTTATTCACTTGCATATTCGTTGTTTAATACAGTAAAAAGGAAAAGTTAAAGGTTAGGGTTATGAAGATAGAACAGGAGGGAAAGAAAAACACCTACATGTATCTTGATTTACTCATTCAAACACAATTAAGCACTGCAATGTTGGAAATGTGTGTGAAATGCAGCTGAAGGAGAATATCACGGAACTCAAGTCTCAGAGGAGAAAGACATTAAAACAAGAAGAGCAGTATGCAGAAAGTCAAAGAAGAAGACAGCGGGAAAGGATGGGTTAGATTTTACTAGAAACAGAAAGCTGTTCAGGGTGTTCATGTGTAGGAAGTGAAATCTAATGTGTCTTGAAAAAAGATTGAACTGTGAAGAATCACTTCAGATGGTCATGTACACAAGCAACAGAAGTGAACCTGTACAGCCAGGACAGCCAGTGAAACAAGCCACAGAAATGCAATGATCCATTTGTGCCCTGGGAGACTCCCTTTTATGAGTTCTATGCCATATTTAGGATACACGGTAAATGCTACCCTTGAAATTTAAAAGTCCACTTTACAATCTCTTCACGCTTGTCAGTGTTTGTGGAATAGAGGCCCTCTGTACTTTAACTTTGAACAATATCTTAATTTTGTAGTTTTCCTGTTGAAATACGCATAACATTTAAAAAATATTCAACTGTGGATTTTTCATTGTTCAGTAAATCATACCTCCCTTCCCAATCCTAGAAATCCTTCGAGCATTAATCCTAAAAAATAAAGTTTACTGCCCAAGGAGCCAAAAAATATCCATTACGTAAACACACATATGTCACTGAACAGATTTGAACTCCAGAATACAGTTCTGAAAAACAAGCATTGTCACGAGTTCCTACATTTTAAAACCTCTCTTTTATATGTTAAAAGCATGCCTGGGGTAATATAAAATTATGTTTAAATGTAAGCCTTGGGTAGAAAGAGCTCAGGATATGTATGATATGATGGATATAATTAAGTAACAGGAAGTACAAGATGGAATCTCTTCTTCACATCAAAGAACAAACTGAGGAGAAAAATATAGATAGTTGGATACGGCTGCACCAGTTTATTTTTTCCATTTATTAATTTATGAATTTGAAAACATCTATTCTGTGCATACAAAGTATCAATTATTCATCTAGGTTCTATGGGTACAGAACAGAATGTAAAGTCTCTGTCTTCATAGACAAAGGTCCACGGGACAGTGTGTTTTAAGAAAAGCCCAGATATATTTGGAAGACTCTTGGGGAAGTGGAATTTCTTATTTACTCCCCAGGTTACATACTGAAAAATTGCAACTATGCTTACTGAAAAACACATCTATCTGTACCAAGTAGAATATTAAAAATATTTGAGATAAGGTCTGAGGCAAAGAGAAGACAAAGATATATCAGTTAGTAAAAAATTATAAAACTGAAACTTTGTTAAAAACAGAGAGAAAAAAACAGAGAACCCTTCTTTCAACTCATACCAAACAGAAATGACAGATAATTGTTTTGGTTTGGCTTACTTTTGGTACTCTTTGTTTCTTACATAGCTAAATCTGAAAGCAAGAAAGTGCTCTTAAGTGGTTAGAGGAAGAAGTAAGCCATAACATGAATGAGGGGTAAGGCAAATGTCAAACAACAAAAATACCAAATCTTCTAGGATGCACTTAAAGACATCACAATAGCATAATGTTGTAATAATTTATAGCATGTTATATCAATTATAAGTATGTTATCAATTAGTATTAATTAATAATGCAATAATTAAGATAATATAGTACTGGCACAAGGACAGACAAATCAATGAAATAAAAAAGACAATACAGAAATAAATTCAGACATAGGAAAACTTTAGAAGATACTACTATAGAGTAACAGAAAGAATGGTATTTTCCATAAAAGATAATGGGAAAATAGGATATGCATATGGAAAACAGTGTCCTTTAGTCCTTCCTCGGACTGTGTATCCACATCACTTCTAATTAGTCCACAGGTATAAATGCGGACTACACATTATATATAATACATGTATATAAGTTAATAGGAGATATTTTCATAATATTGGGATAAAGCTAGTTTTGGTAAATAGAAAACAATGTAACAAGCCATAAAAATCAGTACTGATAACTGGACTGTGTTAAAATAAGCATTACTGTTTACCCAGTAAATACTAAGATTATCAAAAGATAAGCCACAATGTGGTAAAGGATATTAGTTATATGTGTAACTCAAAAAAGGCAGAATATACTAATAAATTCTAATAACCAACAAAAAAATGGAGATACGATTGAAAAATCAGCAAATATTTGAACATTCTTTTGAGAAAACAACAGCATACCTCGATGACTACTATGCATTTTAGGAGTAATCCAACTCATTAGCAATCAAGGAAATAAAATTTATAACCACTGTGAAAGATTAATCTCACCAATTAGAATGGTTATAATAAAAGAGACACATAATATCGAGTATTGGTAACAATATGAAATAATAGGAACATTCTAAAACTGCAGCTGAAAGTGTCAGTTGATATGAGCACTCTGAAAAGTGGTTTAAAATTATCTATTAATAGTGAAGATAGATGATCCCTGTGACACAGCAATACCATTTTCTAAGATAACACTCAATAGAGACACAATCCCATGGGCCTCAAGAAGCATAAGCAAAAATGTTTATACAGTATAGTTTTTAATAGCCAAAATTTGAAGTAATCTAAATAATTACCACAGCAGAGTTGATAAATAAATTGATAATATTTACACAATAAAGTACTATAGACTGTAGGATAGGCAATAAATATCTACTGTTGCATGGATGAATCTCACAAATTGTTAAGTGCAAGAAGCCAAATGAAATAATCATAATATTAACTATATGGTTCCATTTATGTAATTTTAAAAGCAATGCAAAACTGAACTATAATTTCTTTAGGGACACATGAGTGGTATAATTAAGGAAAAGCAATGCTACTATTACAATCAGATTCAGAAAGGTTCCCTTGGTGAGGATGGATGGAGGAAACAGAAGCATTTCTGGAGTTCTCAACTCAGTGGTGGTATTACTGGTGTAAGTGGGACAGTGGAAAAGAATTTCCTGCCCCTTGCAGAGGAAGATGTGGCTCTGAGGTGTGGTTTATTGATGATGTACAATAAAGATGGTTCCCATCCTGATTTGCCAATATCCCTCTCTGTCCATCTCACCATGGAAAAAGTCCAATCTTGTCTTCAGTAGGGCCAGGATGAAGGCCACTGCCCAGAGTTTCTGCTCCATATTAAAGTACAGTCCAGTCCAGCACTCAGCTAGCTTAGCATGTGTTTCTAGTTGCAGTCCATTTCAGGGTCCCTCCTGGAGCCTAAGTGTGGAGTTACATGGCCATGAGCCTATGGCTGCTAGGGTCACATAGAGAAAACAGGCAAACGCGGGTCAGGAGTGCAGGTCACGAATGAGTGAGTGAGTGAGAGAGAAAGAGAGAGAATGTGTGATTGAGCACTTTTTGGTTTCCCTGGAATTATGTTAGTTTGGGTGTGTGATGGACCAGGTACCATTCCAGCTTTGGATGGGCCCATCTGATGAAGACACTGGCCCGCAGTGTCCATGGAGTCATGGGTGAGACATGAGACATTCACACGGACTAGTGAGTCCTGTGGAGAAAAAGAGACAGCACAGCTACCCTTTCAAGGGGAGAGGGCCTCAGAGCAGCCTGGCCACTCTCTCAAGAGGAGAGAACCCCGATCCTTTCCTTCACAGGTTTTTATTGTGCTTAATTTGCACAGGAATACAGGTAAAGTTCCTTAATCATTGTCAGGCAGTAAGGATCAAACAATAGATAACATACAAAGAACTCTGAGGGCCTATTCTGAGTCAGGGTCTGTTAGCCAAAGAGCCATAAAACTTTCAGGAACAAACTCATTTTCTGCTCGGACCCTTATTGTTTGAGAGCATTCTTAGAGAAGCAGGTTTCACAGGAGTTTGTGTATCCTTTTTCAGGCCTGATCACCTGGGGAATCCGCCCTTTGCAGCACATGGCTGCACTACCCTCTGTCATTGTTTCAGGATTAAGTCAGGCAGAGAAAGCAAGGCAGCCAAGAGATTAGGAGACTTCTCACAGGCAGAATGAGGACTCAAGCTTTGTCAAAGCCAAGGGGTAAGGGTCCATCATCCCCTTTTACTGTAGCCCCCCAAGTCCTTTCCTGGGGCCTCCATGTGATCATGCCTGTCTTAGGTCATTCCCTCCTTGGGGAATCTTACCCGTCACTGGCTAACTGATCAAGCACTGGGGGTCAGTTATGGAAAAAGGAGCAGAAGTGGTGTTTCTGCCAGGGAGATAAGCTGTGTCTGCTTAGTGGCTTCTGGTTTGAAGGACACTCACTCAGCCTTAGCCATCTGGGGGTTACAACTCCTGAAACCAGACAGGGTGACTCCCAATACCCATCTACCAACTAATCCCTTTTTTCCCCAGGGTAGACTAATAGGTCTCTGTGGTCCAGTACCTCCTGCTGCACCATTTTGACTTTTGTTGTGCACGTGCCTGTTTTCTCCTGCTCCCACCTGGCAATCCGATACCAGAGCACCAGAGTCGGGGACTAGGAGGAGCACTAATACTCTGGCCAGAGCACAACTCCATAATCTCCTGGAGTGTGAAGCTGTAGCTTCCTGGCTGAGCAAGCAAACAGGCTCCTACCTTCCAGTTTATTAAGCTCAATGTCTAGTTCTCTTTGCTCTCTGGCCTTAATATCTAGCTAAAGACCAACAATAAAAGTGGTCATTGAAGTTTTTGATTTGTAATAATTTTATAAGCCATGTAAGGCTTGCCTCTTTTCTTAATGTATATTTCACAATAAATAAGAGATTTAAAATCAAAACTATAAAACACCCACCAAGAAGAAGATGTAGCTGGCTAATTAAACTGACAGAAGACTTCTTGTCGGCAACAATAAAAGCCAGAAAACAATGAAAAACATAGTAGTTGGCAAATAAGCTATAATTAACTAGGTATGTTAATTTTTATACCCATTAACACCAGATTGGGGTTTTGAAGGTAAAATAAAATGTGTACTGGAATACAGAAGAAAACTTATTTTTACCACTTAATATAGTGTGAAATTTTCTTCCTGATTTGTGTCCCTAAGCTTTTTGAGCCTGTCTAGCACCTGTAAAATTAAGGTTCCGTGTGGTTGTCTCACTGACAGACATGAAGACAACATTTACCTCCCAGCCTGCACCTCCAGTGAAATTTCAAAATGACATTCTGTGCTTTTATAATATTCCAAAAATTTAATATTAAAAAGTAATTGAGGGACTCTAAGTTTATGTTATTCACAAGCTAGAAGAGGGGCTTACAATAAACAGGGCACAACTTTAATAAATGCATAAGGTTGTCAAAAATGTGATGAGTTAGGAAATCTAGGAGTGATTGCATGTGGCTATAGTCACAGGTTATGGTATAACAGTTAAAGCAAAATATTAAATCTGGCTCTAGTCATAAGAAACACTTAAGTGGGATAAGAGTCATTTAAAGGTTCTGAGAGCAAAATGATTTAACTATATATTCATTTTAGAACTCCCTTTAATTTTCAAAAGTGTCTCAGCAAGAATGGTAAATTTATGGCCCCTTGGTCTGTAGGAAGCAAGGGAAATCCGTGACTTAGAAAAAGCCCTGATGCTTCAGAGATGCTGACTTTGTGCTCTCGGTTGATTAATAGAATCTTGTGTTACCATGTTGAGTTCTATCTAGAGCTGTGAAACATGTCTGGGCAAAAATTTTGGAGTTTGCTAGTTTGGAGTTTGAGAAACCTATTAATGTACAGAGGTAAGGTAAAATCTATGGGTGGAGATGATAGCATTCAGAGAGAGGGGTTGCATAAAACAAAAGAATCCATTGAAGGTTTCATCCCCACTATACCTGGGAACTCAGATGCATACAACACTCCTTAAATAGCTGTCTTCATTAAAGAAGATATCTTTAGATAGGCATTTTATCACTCTTTCTAAGGTTTTCTCTCTTCACTTCTTCTCTCCCCACTAACTTCAATCTATCACCACGGAGTGAGTGGAAGTTACCCTTATGACAAAAAAGTGAAATCATCAATAATCAAAAAAAAAAAAAAAAGGGGGAGGGAACCTGTTATTTTTTTTTTAGTGGTATATTTATAATTGGAAGAGGATCATTTATTTTATTTTCTCAGAGGACTGACTGAAAACATTCATACCCTGGATATTATGTGACCCTTCCCCTACTCTCATTCATTCTTGCCAAGTGGTTCGTTGACCTTTAAGAATTAAACTAGCAGGAGTTTTGCAATATGGTCCAGTAAAGCTTAATGTGGGATGACACATTCCCCAAAATAATATTTAGTCTGGAGCACACTTGTGAAGCAGTAGCTAATTCAACTCAGAGAAAAGTTGGGGGTGTACACTGCAATTCCCTCCTCCCAGAATCACTGCCTTCATCAATTTATAACAGAAATCTTGGCTTAAATGTGTAAAATCATTCTTCACATTTTAAACAGCTTACAATATAGTTTATATTTAAAACTACATGGGGCAACAAAACTAAGCATGGGTATCAAAATCACTTTGTCCTATATTTGTTTTTTGACTTTACAATTTATTCTAGTAATATTTTTTATCCCCACCTGAGGATATTTGCTTTTCATTGCCTTCAGAGAGAGAGGAATGAATAGAGAGAAACACTGACCCAAGCAAGAAGCTTTAGTTAGTTGCCTCCTGAACATGCCCGAACCCAGAGCATTCCGACAGAGGATCACTCCTGCAACCTAGGTGTATGCCCCTACTGGAAATCGAACTTGCAAACTTTTAGTTCCGGAACAATGCTCCAACCACCTGAGCCACACCAGCCAGGGCCATTCTAGTGTTCTATATAGCGTGTTGTTCCAAAGGATTATCTTCTTATCACATCTGAAAAACAATAAAAATAGGAAGACCTCTGAGTATGATACTTAGTCCTAGACTTACGAACTGTGAATGATGTGAAACAGAGAACAAAGAGAGCTGCATAACTTATTTGAGTTTAATGTGTAATTTGTAATGATCCAACAAAGAACAAAGAAGATCGTATTATGCACGAGGTCACTAAAAGTTTTAGGTATGTTTTTTTTCTAAATAAAATGAGAATGCCAGGAATGGAGTTCAATGGCCCAGGTTTTATACTTGAAATTGCAAAGTTGTCTTCAGACCCTCTAGACACCTTATTTTGAATAATCAAAAAACTAAAATGTCAGATAACACCCAAGGCTACTTATACTTATTTTTCATGAGGTGGATTGATATGTATGAGGCATTGAGCTGGAGGATGTTGGAGATAAGAAAGAAAGAGAATAAATATGTAAGTTAAAAATTACAAATAAAAGATACTCGCACACGTTTAAGTCAGCTCTCCAACAGGAGACCCTTGATAAAAGGGATTACTTCAAACTCAGTTGTGTGGTAAACCAACACCTTCTTCACAGTATTTCTTCATTTTATAAAAGTGGAATTAGCATTTTAACTTTCTTAAACCTCACCCAAGTTGATTTTATATATATATATATTATATATGTAATTTTTACATGTATATATGTAATTATATATGTAATTATATATATACAATTTTGAGAGAGAGAGGAAGGAAAAGAGAGAGAAACATCAATGTGAAACAGAAACATCTCTGTTGCTCCCGTACACACCCCTACCGGGGATTGAACTTGCAGCCTAGATCTGTGCTCTGACTGGCATCAAAGCCACAACATTTTGATGTATGGGATGATGCTCTAACCAACTGATCCACCTGGCCAAGGCACTATTTTAACTTTTAATGAAGATATTATATAATCACTATCTATAGGATTTTGAAAATTTCATTAACTTTGCTCTTATTATGCACATCTGAGTATGCTTGATGGTAGTGATAGGGCGAAGGCCAGAGCAGCTATGGGAGGATGGATAAGAGTAGGCATGGCAAATTGATTTTTTAATGACAAAAAAAATTTGAATTTTTGTATAAAGACAATACTTAATGAGATTTGAGCATAAACTGAAATGAAAAGAATGCAAAACCAACTACCCAATTAAATTAACATTCAAAACTTCTCATAAAGACCATGACTGTGCTGTATCGTCTCTCACAGGATTTATCTCTCTGACCTATTTTTGGCATTCCTGAGGTCATGAAAAAAGTATGGGATATAAGCATTCAAATCAACCATGTGCTCTCATGCTATCTAAACAAGTACATTCTTGGATAAAAATAATTTGTATGCGGAAAATCCTAGCAACTTCCATTAGTGTAGATGAGATCATGGATGTGACATCCATGATTCTTTTAAATAACTGGAAAATGGTTTTCACGTAGACCTACATGAATTCAGACTACCCCAGTTGAACAAGAAATCCGAGCTTTATCCTGTCATATAATTGTCTGTATAGTTGCATTTTACATATTGTAATTTATTGTTTACTTTTTAGCCTGACCCCCTCAGTGGGTAACTTCTCACAAGCACATTTTTCTTTTCCATTATCCACATCTTGTCTCTGGTAGCCATTAAATTACCCTATCCAAGCATTCTGAAATGATAGAAAGGGAGAAAAAATTTATTTGTTTTGCAAAGTTTACAAACTTGCTTCTAAGTTTGGAAATATTTAAAATAAAAACCTTAATGGCATATTTTGGGAATATTCTCTTTGTGAAAGTTATTCTATAAGGTAAATGCCACAAATAAAACAGGTAATATTGGTTCTTTAGTAATCAACATCAAGAAAACAAGATCAGTTCACAATCAGGTAGAGACTCATATTGCTTCCTTTTGTGAAACCTCTACAAAGATAAACTATTTAGTCCAAGTTTAACAAATCACATTGGGGAAATTATTTATTAGCAAATATGCAGTTCCTTGTGGAAAGCACCTGAAATAATATTGCTTCATGCTAAAAAAAAAAGATGTCTCTGATTTTTTAGAAACTGATTTTCCATAAATCTAATGAGTTAGGATGACATTACTCACAGTTCAAGACATTATGAGTCCTCAGTAGAATGGATGTAATAAGCAAAGTATGTTATAAAGTATATTTTATCAACTCCTAGTAATTTGATCTTGATAAGAACTATCTGAAAAATGCCAAAATATCATGGGTTTTTTTACATTATTAAGTTTGTCAATAAAATACTGTTTTCAACTGTGAGAGGACTAAGCTTGTAAGGAATAATAAATGAATTCTTAGCAAATTTTAGTTCAATTATCATTCATTAGGACAATAATTTCTGATATAATCTCCAGCTTCTGGAGTTCCTCATTCCTGTCATAGAAAAGGTTAAATGGAACTGAAATCTGAGAAAAGCAAACATTCTGCTGTTCTGCAAAAACTGTGCACTAAGTTATCAATAGGTTAAAGGACTTGAACAGAATAAAAATGGAAACTAACCATATCTAGTTAATGAATAAATTGACCAAGATATCTATTGGTAGCTCAATTTTTTAGGCTTGGAATGTATGAGTGTTTTTATACATTCCAATGATTTAAACAAGTATACATGTGTGCAAATGACTATCAAAATCTCTGGTCCAATTACTCCATGGCATTCAATATCTAGGAGTCACAATACCTTCTCCAAATGTCTCCCAATACCCTTACCTCAACAGATCCCAAAGTGAACTCAAAATTCCCCTATTTTTTTTGAAATCTGTTTTCCAGTATTCACCAGTCACCCAAATGTGTGTTTCTCATTATATTATACGCTTGTTGAGTGCAAAACACGTGTGCTTCTATTTACATTGCCTCTATTGTATACTCAACACCAAATCATTGAGAATATGAATGGACACTTGAATGATAGTCTAGAAACAACCTGATCCTGCAAACCTAAATTCACCATGACTATTATTTTAGTACATTACTTCTAACACATTGTTTTCTTTGAGTTCTTTTTGTTGTTTGCATTTCTTAATCGTTGTTATAGTATGCCCAGGTCAAGGTATACTGGGCTGGGGTGAACAGAGAGTGGTTCTATGAATATTACAGTTGAAGTAGACTAATTTAAGTCTTCACCAGACTGGAGACCTGTGGCCTGAAAATCTCAGATTAAAGGGATAACTAACATTTGGGGATCAAGTTAAAAACAACCTTGACTCCTGGGCTCCTCTGGAGCAAGCAGCACAAATAGTCAAAACGAGAACCAACTTCATACATAACAAGATGTAAACTCACTATTTGGGAATTAATTATTAATTAAGAGGGGCTGATTTGTAAAAGAAGCTCCAGAGGGAAGTCGTTTCCTAAACATGAAGTCCTTAGAGAGGCTTCCTGTGGTTACATGGAACTATAGGGACTATACCCTCGGAGTGGAGGGAATGTCTGCCAATGTCTTAACTGTTACTACATTTATCAAGAGATATTGTTTAAGTAGTTTAGCCCCACTGAGACACATTACACTTTACATAAAAGCTTTACTAATTATGTCCTGTGATTGAGCACAGATAACACACAGGCAATAAATGTGTCACAGTAAGTGGATATCACTTAAAGGGTAAGATTTGTGCCATAGAGTTTACCATTAAAAACTTTAAAATATAATTTTTATTTGAGATATGATTCTATAATAATGTGTTTGCATGATAGCATAAATGTTTTCCTCCTTGGGAGAAAAATAACATATTTTAAATTGATGTGAGTTTGAAAGATATTACATACAGTAAAATATTACTATTCAGCATTTATTAACATCTTTAATATTTACTAACTATAGTTGTTATACTTTTCTAAGATGTTACCAGTATATTTTCATGACAGATATAAGGACCTTAACCGAAACTAAGACTTTCCAAAAAATATGCAGCCCATTTTTCACTTTCAATGTACAAATATTATACAAATATTCCCTGAGGCTTTGAGATATTTTATCATTTATTTAAAGTTTTCCTTTCCAAGTTTTATATTTAATTTTGGATTTATTCCTCTTTGGAAATATTCTCATTTCAGTTTGCTCAGGGTACATTTTGGAGTAAACAGATATTGTTTATATACTTTTAAAATGATCATACTTCATACATTGGTACATTTATCATACACAAATAATTGCAAATTAAATAAATAAAATAAGCAAATAAAATAAGGTAGTGGGTACAGAGACACCATCTCACATTTGAATCTTGAAGGGTACAAAAATGTCCTGGGAAGTATTCCATGCATTTGCCCTGGGAAAAGTCAATGTGATTTGAAATGCTGTCTCGTAACTCATAATTTTCATCTTGCATAGGCCACATATTTTTATTAGTTTAAGTATAGAAGTAAAAGAGCAAATTTGTTTCAAAAAACTCAATTGAAATATACATTTTATTTTTTAAGTATATTTTATTGATTAGGCTATTACAGTTTTCCCAATTTTTCCTCCTTTATCCCCCATCTACTCTGCATTCCCCAAACCTCCAGCATCCATCCCTTAGTCCATGGGTTGTACACATAAGTTCTTTGAATTCTGTTTCCTATACCATTGTTGACCTCTCCTCATCTATTTTATGCCTACCAATTATGCGTCTTATTCCCTGTATGTTGTCCCCCCTATTCCTCCCCTTTCCCTTCCCACTGAAAACCCTCCATGTGATGTCCATTTCTCTAATTCTGTTCCTGTTCTGGTTGTTTTGAAATATGCATTGTAGAAGAACAACTTAACTTATACGCACCATGCAAGGGAGCCACTGAGACTCTAAAACAACATGCTGGAAATCCAGTGCAACAAGCCAAAGCTGCCCTGTGGAAAAGTCCTTTAACGATCTCCAGGTTAAGATTCTGTGTCTCTTAGATGACTTAGACTGTTCATTTTGAAAGCTAGTAAAACCATTTTTATAAGGAATTTAGCCTCATAATTCATATAGAAAACACCAGCAAAAAAAAAACCACCAATATTTTTTCTCTACTCAAAAAATAGTATGTTTAAATTAATTTTTATTTATGTTTTTCTATTTAAAATCCATTGTATGTTTTATTTACTGCATAAAATGGTGCAAACTATGATTCTTTAACAGAATTATAAGTAATGTCAAATATATGAATTACAAACATTACCTTTTTTAAAGATTTTATTTATTTCCTTTTTTTAAGAGAGAGGGAAAGGGAAGGAAAAAGAAAGAAACATTAATGTGTGAGAGATATATTGACTGGTTGCCTCTCACATACCCCCAGCTGGGGAACTGGCCTGAAACCCAGGCATGTGCCCTGACTGGGAGTCAAATTAGCAACCTTTTGGTTTGCAGGCCAGCACTCAATGCACTGAGCCACACCAGCCAGGGCACAAACATTACTTTCTATATGAAATCACAAAATAGTTTGCCTAAGAATTGCTATGTCACCAAACTTTGTAGACATTATAAAACCAATTTTAAAATTACCCCCTCAACAAAATGAAAAGTCCAAGAAAAAAATTTCTTATCAACTTGCCTCTAGCCTTCCTTCCCAAGTACCATGTAACATCAATGAAGCCTCCAGATTTATAAGGACAAAGGAGAGAATAAGTAAAGATGACATAGAGCAGTAAAAATGTTGGGACAATGCTAATGTCTATCTAATTAATAGTAACTAACTAATAATGACTGGCTCAGCTCCAAACTGACCTCTCCAATAGCCCATTGCTGTTATTAAAAATCTCCCCAATAGAATTTTCTTCCTTTGAGATAAGGTCTTGGTAGAATGCTTTAACAGATACCATATTAAATAATGAAAACTGTAGTTTAAGCTGAGTAAGAGCCAAGGATTCTCATGAAAGACAAAGAAGAGACTGAGGCCCTGGTACAAGGTTTGGGTCCCAGGATGGAGATCAGTCAGCTCTCTCAGCTAAAGAAGGATGCTCCGTAATGGCAGTCCTTTGCAAGCACGGTGCATGTTAATGAAAGCCTAGTTAGATGGGTGAGGTATGGAGGAAGAGGAACATGACAGCACTTGATACTCACACATTTGTAGGCTGGTATGTAGTTGTTATCCATCCATAGGCAACAGGACCTCAGTCACCAACTGGGACCACGAGTTAAGGCCTGAGTAGTGGGACAGACTTATATGGATGACTTGCACAATCAAGACTAGGAAATAAGCTGCCCAGCTATTGAGTTTGGTGTTCTGCTCTAAAGCTGAACTTGAAAAAGGAGAATATCTAGCAAAAAAATAATCAATTTTAAACTCTAGAGGTTAGCTTAAAGCAAAGCTCAATTTTATGACTAGGACAAACATGGTGGTCTGAAACAGAACCCCTCCAGTGCTGTTCTGGAACAGCTGTGGGTTCCACGGCCCACCACCAAGAAGCGTGACACCAGTGCAAGAGTTTGGTGAAAAAGAAAAAGGGTTGTTTGTTTAAATGTTATACAGATTTAGAATAATGGTAGATTTCTGCCATTAAGGCCCACCCCAGGACTTCCAGCCAAGATGGAGGCATATATGGATGCACCATACCTCCACGCACAACCAAGATAGGAACAACAACAATTCAGAAACAGAATAACATCCAGAACTGACAGAAAATCGATTTAAATGGAAGTCGGACAACCAAGAAGTTGAAATAGACCTGTTCATCCAGACCGGTAGGAGGGGTGGAGTCGGGCAGCTGGGCGCGGGTCGCAGCGCAGAGAGCCGAGTTGGGACAGGGCGCCTAAGGCATCCGAGGGTGCGTAAGGCATCTGGGGAGTGCAAGACTGCAGCAAGTGGACCATGAGTGCGCTGCGGCAGCTGGCAGGCCCCGGCAGAGGGGTGGCATCAGGCAGACCCAGTGAGGTGGCGATTGTAAAGCAAGGCAGTGTGTGCAACTCAGAATCCCAGCGCTGGGAAATAGAGCCTTGGGACACTGATTGCCGACACCTGTGGAAGTTGAGGCGCAGGGAGAGACACCCAGCCTCACAGGAGAGGTCCTTGGAGGGTCCCACAGTGTGCACAAGCCCACCCACACAGGAATTGGCACTAGAGGGGCCCAGTTTGCTTGGGGGAAGCAGCAGAAAGGACTGAGGTCCCACGGAGAACAGAGCAACCGCCATTGTTCCCTCTGGACCCCGCCCCCACATACACCATCACAACCCAGCAACTGGGGTGCCCTGCTCTGGTGAACACCTAAGGCTCCGCCCCCTACTGTAACAGGAGTGAGACCAGACCAAAAAAAAAAAAAAGAGAGAGACAGAGAGAGATGGCTCAAACAGAAGAACAAATCAAAGCCCCAGAACTCATCATTTTAAGCGACCGAGAAATAGCCAGCCTATCAGATGCACAGTTCAAAACACTGGTGATCAGAAAGCTCACAGAATTGGTTGATTTTGGTCACAAATTAGATGAACAAATGCAGGCTACGATAAGAGAAATGAAGGAAAATGCACAGGGAATCCATAGTGATGGGAAGGAAACTGGGACTCAAAACAATAGAGTGGACCAGAAGGAAGAAAGAAACAACCAAACAGGAAAGAAGGGAGAAATAAGAATTCAAAAAAATGAGGAGAAGCTTAGGAACTTCCAGGACATCTTTAAACGTTCCAACATCCAAATTATAGGTTTACCAGAAGGGGAAGAGGAAGAGCAAGATATTGAAAACTTATTTAAAAACATAATGAAGGAGAACTTCCCCATTCTGGCAAAGGAAATAGACTTCCAGGAAGTTCAGGAAGCTCAGAGAGTCCCAAAGAAATTGGACCCAAGAAGGAACACACCAAGGCACATCGTGATTACATTAGTCAAGGTAAAAATGAAGGAGAGAATCCTAGAAGCAGCAAGAGATAAGGGGACAGTAACCTATAAAGGAGTTCCCATCAGACTGTCAGCTGATTTCTCAAAAGAGACTTTACAGGCAAGCAGGGGATGGAAAGAAGTATTCCAAGTCATGAAAGACAAGGACCTACATCCAAGATTGCTCTATCCAGCAAAGCTTTCATTTAGAATGGAAGGGCAGATAAAGTGCTTCTCAGATAAGGTCAAGTTAAAGGAGTTCATCATCACCAAGCCCTTATTTTATGAAATGTTAAAGGGACTTATCTAAGAAGATAAAAAAAAAAAAAAACATGTATAGTAAAATGACAGCAAACTCACAATTATTAACAACCACACCTAAAACAAAACCAAAAGAAACTAAGCAAACAACTAGAACAGGAACAGAACCACAGAAAGGGAGATCACATGGAGGGTTGGCAACAGGGGAATGGGGTGGGGAGAGAGGGTGTAAAGGTACAGAGAATAAATAGCATAGATAGTAGGTAGAAAATAGACAGGGGGAGGGCAAGAATAGT